>CABHPH010128484.1:26061-40373 GCA_902168325.1 Peromyscus nudipes
TCTATCTATCTATCTATCTATCTATCTATCTATCTATCTATCTATCTGTCTGTGTGTCTATTATCTATCTATCTATCTATCTATCTATCTATCTATCTACATCTCACATATATATCACACACAGATGTGTGTATATATGTGTGTGTGTTACTTTCATGGGATAATAAAGAGCTAATGGTAATTTGGATGTGTTATAGAACTTCAAACTTAAGCCTATGTTTCCCCCCCATACGCACTATTTAGTGGAAGACAAAGGCAGAATGTTGTGGTTTGTAGGTACAAATTCCATGCATATGAAATAAGAGACAAATGAAGTTTGGCCTAAGCATCCTTTCAACATCTCCAGTCCCTTCTGACTCTACGAGGTCCACTCTCATATAATGGAAAGTAATTGAGAAAAACTTACAAAAAACAAATGTGGAGCTTTGAGCAATAGTCTGGGGCAAGTTGTGCAGTTAAGTGAAACAGTTAAGGGGAAGCAAACTGAATTTGGCTTTGGTTGCATAGTTGTCCTCCTTGCAAGGCAGATACTCATTATTCATGTAATCAAAAAGGAAATCAAACAATCAAGCAGTTTGCATTTGGCCAAGGCCTGCTCTTAAAGACAGACTATCAGACAGCGGAGATGGTAAAGAAAAATCCAAAACAAAGCAGATTTGTCAGGGTTCCTTTTCTTTTAAAGAAAAGAGGGGAGGATGCTTTGTGAAGATAAGGCAAACATAATGACCAGTTTAATGACCATGGGAGTGCTATCTGCAGGAGGTTATACATACATGGACTCTAGTCAATGGGAAGCAGGAGGGCCTAGGCAACTCCAACAGCCGTGAACAAATAGGATTAGATTTTCCAACTGGAAAGAAGTTCCCACAGTTCAGGGGCAGCTTGTTAGGGAGCCAGGCCAATCTTCCCCCCTCCAGCTTATCCATGGACTGCCCATTCTCTCCTGTTCCTGCTGAGCACCTTCCAAGTGCTTTTCTTACAGTCCTCAGAGGCCTACTGGATTCCTCTGTTTCCCCAATGCCTGGAATTCCTCTCAGGACTGGCTGCCTTTTCTCCCTTCCAGAGACACTTTACTTCCCACCACAGCAATCCTGTCTTATGCTCCATAGTCCCCAGTGCTAGATGATCAGTAAATGCCTTAAGAGCCTCTACTACAGTGGTTCTCAACCCATGGGTCATAACCCCTTTTGGGAACAAATGACCTTTTCATGGAGGTCACCTAAGACCATTGGAAAACACAGATATTTACATTACTATTCATGACAGTAGCAACATTACAGTTGTGAAGTAGCAACAAAAATAATTTTATGGTTAGGGGTCGCCACAACATGAGGAACTGTATTAAAGGGCCATAACATTCAGATGGTTGAGAACCGTAACTCTAATAGTTAAATACAGAATTATCGTAAGATCCAAAAGTCCAGCTCCTGGGCATTTACCCCAGAGAACTGAAAACATGTGCTCAGATAAGTCCTTGTGGTGTTACAGTAACATTCTCTATTACAAGGTAGATCGAACCCCAGTGTCCATCAGCAGATGAAGGGCTAACCAAACTGCAGCTTGTCCACATAACAGTATAACATTTATCTTTGAAAAGGGAATAATGATACTGCTTTACGTACTTGTGCTAGAACACAGGTGAACACAAATAGCATTGCGTATTGGGTGAAGGAAGGGAAGCAAGTCACAAAGGTTGCACATTCAATTATTTGATTTATTTGAAATATTCATAACAGACAGCAAACTAGGGGTTATCAAATCTTAGGGATGGTTAAGTGATAAATATTGATTATTGAGTATGAGCTTTTGAGGTAATGAAGATATGTTGAAACCAGGTTTTTGGCATACTGTGAACATACCAATGGCATTCAACTGTCTACTTTAAACTATTCACTTTTATGTGATGAATTTTACCTCAATTAAAGAATGGGAAAACAATTACTCCCTCAGGAAGCATACCACTGAGAGCACCTTAAGTCCTTTCTCTTGATATGATATAGTTGTATTTCAGCAGAGTCACTGGAGAAACAGCCTTAAACCAGGGCAGGGATAGTTTAAGGAAATGATGATAATCTTCTAGACTGGTACAGGGCTTTATGGTTTACTAAATGCCATATATGCGACACTTTATGGCTTCCTTGTAACCTTTTTTCTCTCTGCCCCTCCTTTCTGCATCAGCTCACACTCTGACATCTGGAATAATGTCTTGAATCTGGTCCACTCAGCTTCAAGTCAGATGCTACCCTTGAAACTTCATCTGGAAGTAGAAACATGGTCTGTAGCTAAGAAAACATGGGGTATCCCTTAAATGGCGCTGAGCAGTTCTTGGGGAGAGCTAATGGGTAAAGATGAGAAAGCTTAGCTTTAGCCAGACATCCTTGGGATGTGAGTGTGATTCTTCTCCTGAGTGTTGAGCAGCCCCTGGTTATGAACGAAGGCAGCTGTTGATAGTTGGGGCTGAGATGACACATATTCTCAGTAGGAATTTCATTTTTAGATACTTTGTGGGAATATAATAGTGATTGATAGTGATTGGATGATATTGACATCATTTATAAGTTGAAGATATGAAGGATGGAAAGTGGGGGAACAGAAATCACTCAGCTGGTAAAAAATAAGAAGGCAAAAGGAATGTTACTAAGTGGTTGTTTCTAGAATGTCTAGAGGGCAGAGATGCCATTGAATCATTTTGTCGAGTGGTTTACATGGCACTTGGAGTATAATACACAATTAAACATACATTTGTTGACTTAGTTCTATTATTTACCCATTTATTTTGGAGAGAAGAAGTTATTCATAATGTAAGCCCTTTGAGGCAAAGGACCATACCTTTTATCTGCCAGCTCCTTGAGGAAGGCCTGAGATTAAATAATTGGTTCTTGAAAAATAATGGATAAATGAATGATGGAATTGAGCAGAGAGATTGTAGGGGCTCTGGAGCATGGCCCCCCTATGTTTACACCCTATTTCTGGCACACAGCAACAGCATCATGCTATAAAAAAGGAAGCTAGATCAACTTCACAGTTCAGGAATGGATATGCTTAGTTGGTGGTAGGTACTATTTATGCAGCAAATAATGGCCAATTCCGAACAGTGCGCGAAGATCGACAAAAGGACTCTTTTTGGACAACTGAAAGTCCTCCGTGCTGGTGCTCACTTGTGTGAAAGTGGCTGAGTACTCATCGATACCTTTAGCTAACAGCTACTCATTGAGCTGGTACTGCGGGCCATGTGCTCTCCTAGGAGCAACAGGAATTCACTGAAGGTTTGTAAAGAAAGGAGTGGCATGCTCAGATACTGTATTACCATGTGCACATGAATTACAAAGTCCCATCTGACTTACTGTATGAAGAGTGGCTTTAAGCCTAGGGAAACATAAGAAGGAGAGAAGCAACGTGTGCTATTGCTGGTCATGGGTAGGAAGGGGTTGGCCTGAGACGGAGGTGGGAGAGCTGTGAGAGGATTTGGTAGATACTTTGGGCTGCTGAGTAAAGGGGACCTGGTGATGGGTTGAGGATATAGGAGAGAAAGAAAAGAAGACGCTGGTGTATATGACAAATACTGATGTAAGTGGAGCTGCTGCTTCCTAATGGGGCCACCAGGGAAATAAGACATCAAGTCTGGACAATTGTGGCTCAGATGCTATCCTTTTGAAGTGTCTATTGGTATTGACCTGGGGCTCAGTGGAGAGACTGGAGCCGTGGATATATGTGCAGTAATTGGTACAGGAGGTGTTTAAAGTCATGAGCATGGATGAATTCCCCCACAGAGAGAAAAAGTCCTGGGCCTGAGCTGAACGAGGCCTCTGCATTTGGAGGCTAAGTTAAAGGGAAACCCAGCAAAAGGCTAGAGACGGAACAACCACAGTTAGAAAATGTGGATTCATGGGATTTAGAGAGGAGTGTCCCACTGTGGCTGCCATTCACTGCCACTGAGAGGGTGGGCAAGAGATGGTCAGGAGAGGCAGCATGGAGCCTGATGCAACTTGGTCTAATAGTTTGGGTTCTTTGTTGCTGAGATAAAACATTGGCCACCTCTCTCCGAAGAAAGTTCAACTTACAATACAGGCCATCATCAAGGGAGAGCAGGAGTGCAAAGCAAGAACCTGGAGGCAGGAACTGAAGCAGAGACCATGGAGGAATGCTGGTGTGTTCCCCTGGGCTTACTCAGCCACCCTCCTTATACATCTCAGATCCTCCCACACCATCATTTGTCAAGAGAAGTCCCCATAGACATGCTTACAGGCCAAGCTGATGGAGGCAACTCCTTAACAGAGGTTCTCTCTTCCCAGGTGACTCTAACTTGTGTCCAGTTGACAGAAACTGAACAGCTCAGTGGGAAAAGCCACATGGAGGGTGGGCATTCAAGAGGGGTGTGTGCCTGGGAGGTGGGGTGAAACACGGATTGTGTCAGGTAGACCATTTTTTCCAAGCAGAGACCAGGACAGATAGGACCAGGTGATGCTGTCCCAGGGTTCTTTGCTTCTGCGATGAGATAAGACACCCCTGAGACATGTGCATAGGTTGATAGAAGCAGCCCAGGGCAAGATGGATGATTCAGGGGATGGGTTAACTGCAGGTGGGAATTCTCTGCCCCATAGTACAGCTGTCTGAAGAGATTCTGAGGAGATAACACAGGCTTCTAGAGGGTAGAAATAACTTGAGGAAAGCGGAACATTAGGCCATGCCTGTCAAGCAGAATTCTAAGACTATACACAAACACACATGCAAATATGTATGCACACATACACACATACAGTATAGCAGGATATTATACAGGATATGGTGTTCAGCCTGGCATACACACACAACACATGCACACATGCAATGTGGCTTGGATTATGCACACACTCAGACACACACAGATACACACACACACACACACACACACACACACACACACACACACACACACACACGTCTTGGGTGGCTTTGTCTTTAACTAAAAAGCAGAGAAACCCTAAGCTACAGTAACCAGCATAGGTGTGACATAGAATCCCTGTGTTCCCTGCCTGGGAGGAAGGAAGTGCCAGGAGCAGGGGCCCAGCTATAATTAGAATCCATCCTAGCTGGGAAAGCTGCTTGTCCTTGAGAGGGCTTGAGGCTTTGTAACAGGGCTTGGTGCAGAGCCAGGGAAAGTCCAGCTGGGGCTGGGCAGTGGCACTTTGCTTGGCTCCAGGAGTGCAGCAGGGCCCTGCAGGCTGGTCACCACAATCCCAGCTCTGGAGCCAGTCAGGCGCATCTGAGAAGCAATGTCCAGAATTCCCTGACAATCACTTATCTGTCTGGGCAATGTCTTTAATGGCTGGCTCTCTCCAGCTCCTTGGCAACACCAGCATGGGAGTGGCACTGCCTTGGCAGACAGTGGAAGTTGGCCTTGGCAGCACCCTCCCGGCAGGGCTTTCCCAAGGACTTTCTAAAGCCAGGCATCCCGCTGCTGTCTCTCCATGCAGGCCCATATTGGGTTTACTGTTCACCTCCCATGCAATATTTTATTTTATCTTTACAGTGATACGGGAAAATATTCTCAGAGCTGCTTCTCCTGTGTGTGTGTGTGTGTGTGTGTGTGTGTGTGTGTGAGAGAGAGAGAGAGAGAGAGAGAGAGAGAGAGAGAGAGAGAGAGACAGACAGACAGACAGACAGACAGACAGACAGATGGAGAATGTGTGTGCATTTGTAGTCTGAAAGAAAAAAGCTAGAGTTCACAATATTTTTAGTTGCTCAGTAAGGAACCATATTGTAGCAGGGACACAGAAGCAGTCCCCTGCAGCTCTCATCCACTCCCAGAATCTTCACAGCACAGTGTCAGCCCCTGCTTCTCCCATGACTCCTTAGGGAGCAGAATCACCCTCCGTGATGGGTGGTCATACCCAATCCTCCTCATTTCCACAGAGGCTGAGTTTGAAAGAGGTCACTTCTCCCTAGCCCCTAGGAAGTTCTTTCTTATCAGGATCCCAGATCAAATTCCGAATTGCAGTTAGATGATGTCTGGGACTCTTCACCTCTACTTGCCAGGTTCTCTCTGGACATCCCAGGGTTAGCTGACTGCCACTCCCAAGAAGAGCCTTTCCTTCCTTTGCACATGTGAAACGGGAGATACTTTTTCTTTTTGCAGGCTGGTCTGCGCTGGCTACATTGTTCATTCAGTAATTTACCACATATATGGTTCTTGCTGGCTGAGGATTGTCTATTGTTCAGGGTGCTGGGACAATTAATAGTTAATGAAATGTAGCCCTGGAAACTGGGGGAGCACATGGGTTTGTTTAAGGAGACATCAGAGATTGTTTAAGGAGACATCAGAGATAAAACAGAAACATGCCAGACAATTAGAATACAACATGATGAGAGAGACGTGCTAGTGCTTCATTGCCCATGGATGCACGTGCTAGTGCTTCATTGCACATCTCACTGTGTGTTATCTTACTCAGAACTCACAACAACCTTGTGATGTGGGCAGCATTGGCTTGTAGATGGTCCAGTAACCCCCTCCAGCTTTAGGAGGTGGTTCAAGGTGGCTTTCAACCTGACACCTAAGGGCAGGCTCTGGATGTCAAATGGAGAGGACCAATGTAAAACTTTAGGTTCTAGTTCATGAACCAAGAGCAAAGATTCGAACTGGCTGAAGATTAGCAGCCTGACTGCTCTGTGCTCTTGGTTCCTGGAGGGTATAAGACTGTTAAGAAGGTGGATGGAGAAATGTCCTTAGCAGGGCCACTGTCTGGGACCCGCCTGGAAGGGATGTTCTGAGATCTTCCTTGTTGGAAGTTGCATGTCTTGGACTGATGCAGTTTGCTGTGATCTTTCTAAGAACAATACAGTTTCACATCCCAGACCCCATGCTTCTCTGAAACACAGCTTTGCAAAGGAAACAACGGTCTGTTCTTCAAGGAATCACCATTCTGAGCCATCCAGGGGTCTACTGAATTACAGTCTGTCACTTGGGAAGTAGCCGTCCTTAAGGAGAAGATGGACAGTGCTTTTCTCTGCCATGTGGCAGTCTCCTTCTCCATTACCTGGGGAAACAGTATAGCCCAGGTGTGACCATGATGTAATCTCTACATACCTGCTCATGGAGCTGACTGAGGAGTACAGGAGACCCTGACAGTTCTCTTTCACACACCCTCTCAGGATGCAGAACAGGCCATTCCTGGAGAGCTGTAGGGGCTTGCAGAAAGAGTCTGCGAGAATTCACCCTGGTGGCTTACAGTGGTTTTCTGATGGTGAATTGCAGTGGTGGATGCCTGTGCGCACATGTATTTGTCTGCTTATTGCTTGGTTCTGGATGGTGGTGCGGCCTGGACTGAGTTTGCTATTCAGGAATAATTGATGTTATTATCATTATTATTTTTTAACATCAGGCGACTCCCATCACAAGCACTGAGAGCCGTCAGAGAACAGAACTGGAATTAGGCTTTTTGCCTAATGTTTTAAATGTAAATTAAAAAGAGATTGCTCATCAACAGGAGGCCACCAGGATGATGGTGCTGATGGGGGTTGTTGGTGTAAGAAAATGTAATTAGTTTCTTTCTCTTGGGAGAAGGCAATTAACCCTTTAATCTGCCCTCATTCAGATCTCACTTTAATGAAAACCTACATCAATAGTAAGGATCTTATACAGAATTTGGACCATTCAGGCAGCATTTTTGCAATGATCTCCAAACTCTGGAGACAATTCAATGCATTTGAACTCTTATCAGCATAAGATAGGGGTGACTGGGATACTGTAATGGTCTTGGGGTCACCTATGATGAGGAAATGTGTGACTTTCTACTGATTTTCATCACCTCTTTTCTCCTAGGTAGATATCCACTTCCCAGACTTCTGATTTCTCTGCCATTACAATGCCTCTGTCTCCCTGTGTGCCCTGCCTCCTCTGCGTCACTGGTTCCCTTGTCCCAGCACCAGTTACAGAGAAAACCTCCCATATTAGCAATGTGATCTGGGTAGCCCTATCTGGGGTTCATTACACCTTCCTTCCTTACTGGTATGCAGCTCGGGACTGAGTCCTCCTGCAGGCTTCTTGGGCTCTTGGGGATTTGCTTCTCTTCATCCCCTCAGTCTTAGATCCCTACTCTATTTTCTCCTCAGCCTTCTAGCTCACCATGCTCCTGCTGCCCTGAGGCTCTGATTCTTTCCCTCCCTGAGTGAATTTCTCCTCTTCTCTAAGCATCTAGTTCCTCCACTGACCTGACCAGTGGTTTTCTCCCAGGCGAGGCCTTTCCTGGGGTGCCCTTTTTTCGTTTTTGCTTCTTGAGGATGCCTCTGCAGCTGTGGTTGTTATGGTGGTTATGTCCCTGAAAAGTGTGTGTGTGTGTGTGGAGCCCTACAGAGCTAACAGGAAGTGTATATGAATGCACATAAGTGGAGGATTTTGGGGGTTGGGGATTTAGCTCAGTGGTAGAGCACTTGCCTGGCAAGTGCAAGGCCCTGGGTTCGATCCTCAACTCAAAAAAAAAAAGAGAAAAAGAGGAAGATAATTATGAGAATTGGCGCACATGGTTAAGGAGGCCGAGAAGTCCCATAGTATGTCATCTGCAAGGCAGAGAACTGGGAATCTGATGATGTAATTTAGTCTGATTCTGAAGGCTGAGAACAAGAGGACCCACTAACTGAACGCAGACAATGGCAGATGGCCCAGTTCAAAAAGAGGACGTGAACTTACTCTTCCTCTGTTTTTCTGCTCTTCCTAGGCTCTTGTCCACTCTTGGTCCACTGGTATAACTACTAACCACTTTAGAAACATTCACAAACATACTCAGAGACAAAGTTTTATCAGTCATCTAGGCACCACTTAACCTCAGCAAGCTGGTACATGTATTTAATTACCACAAGTCTTAAGCCTCTGTACCCCAGAATGTGCCTGTGTTTGGAGATGGGACATTTGACGTGGTGATTTTAAAAGGAAGCCCCATAGGAAGTACCCTAACCTAGCATCCTTATTGGAAGAGAAAATTTGAACACAACAAGAGATACAAGAAACACAGCGCATATTGTACACAGAGAAGGGAGATCATGTGAGGACCCAGTGAGACCGTCTATAAGCTAAGAATACAGGCTTCAGCAAAAACACCTCCACCTTGACCTTGGACCCCAGAATTAGGGAGATAAAGCTGTATTGATTAAGGCATCCAGCATGTGGCACTTGCTATGGCCGCCCTAGCATAGCAACTGATTACATGATGGAATAATGGTTTGTATTATTTCCCATCTCCATATATATTCACAGGGTAAGGCATATTCACAGGTTCAACTTCAGAGTCCTGTGGTCAGCTTCATAATGCCTTTCCCACCCCAAAATGATTGTATCCTGTGAGGATGTGGGGGCTTCTGAAAGCTGGAAAGACCAGGAATCCATTCTCCCTGAAGTCCCCAATACAAACACAGCCTGGGGACTGTTTGACTGGAGACATCTGAGTTGTAGAATTATATAATAAGATTTTTGTGGTTTGTGATGATTTGTTGTTGAAGTAATAAGAAAGAGACACAGGCCCAGATGAAGAGGGAACTTGTGGGTATATTGTGTATATGTATGAAGTACTGATCAGTCTCCCAGGCTTTGGCATAGCTCTACTGATATGTAAGCATCTGGCTGTACAGCCCTTCCCAGTCCTTTTATCATCCAGATTTCTGAAATGTGGAAGAATCTGGATGCATTAAGAAGCAGCCTTTTGGTGCATTTTTACAGACTGTTGTCTCCTGTGGACATGGCAGGTTGTGGTGATCTGTTCTAAAGCAGGCTGCAAAACCATCACAAAGACACACAGTCAGGGGAACTCATGTTAGTCAGAGATCTGCTCCCAGTTCTCTGAGAGCTCTCCACCAGTCTTCTTTAAGGACACTGTTGTCTCTAGGAATAAGAGAAGATGATGAATGGGCTGCCACAGTGATGTAATTCTGATGATGGGAGGGGAGATCACGTGTCACCTGGGCAAGGCTGGGGGTTGGTAGTAGTGTCACCATGCAGTGTGACTGCTGAGAAGTAGCCCCAAAGACCCCAGGGTTTGGAAAAGCAGGCTTTGAGAGGAAAGACACTAATGAGCACAAGGCAGGAGCCCCCTCACACAGCCCAAGTTCAAGTTAAAATGATTCTCCCAGCCTGACAGAAAAGGGACATTTGGGAAGCTCTCTGGAAACAAAACCTACACTGTCTCTTAAACATCATGGTGAATACCATATGCAACCGTGAGAAAAGTAGCAGAAAAAATGACAAAGAAGAGAAAGAGCTTGTGGGAAAATGCTCAAAAGAAGAAAAAATGGCCACCGAGGTGTTTGTGGAGCCCGGAGAAGAAGCAAGATGGGTCAGGTGACTTCATACCCAGAACTGCTACATTAGAAAGAATAGTGGTTCAATTGTAAGGGCTAAGCAAATGACTAAGAGAGAAAGGAGGTCCAAGGAAAGAGGGAAATAGGAAGCCCTTGGTAATTTTCACACGTGCTAGCCTCTCCAGGGGTGGATGGATTCTATCTTGAAACCTTCATTCCCAAAGTGTGGGCCCCAGACTATTTGCATCAGATCCCACTGGGAATTCAGAGATCCTGCAATTTAGAGTCTTTCACAATCCTATTGAATTGGGGAATCAGGGCCAGGTTCCAGGGCAGTGTGTTTTATCTATTTTCTAGGTGATTCTTAATGTGATCAAATTTAGACACCTGGCTTTAGGGTTGGCTTCTGGGACACCTCTGGAGTTTGGCATAAATATTTTTGTTAGAGAGAGAGAGAGAGAGAGAGAGAGAGAGAGAGAGAGAGAGAGCGCTGGGAGGAAAATGGTCCATGACTTTTATTAGATTTTGAGAAGGATTTGAAGATTTTTAGTGTTAGAAGAATTTATTGCTGTCATGGCCAAATTGCTGATAGCACCTAGAGCAGTGGTTCTCAACCTGTGGGTCATGACCCTTTTGAGGTCCAACAATCCTTTCGTAGGAGTCACTTAGGATCATCCTGCATATCAAATATTTACATTTCGATTCATAACAGTAGCAAAATTACAGTTATGAAGAGCAATGAAAATGATTTTATGGTGTGTATGTGGGGTGAGGGGGGATTGCCACCACAGCATGAGGAATTGTATTAAAGGGTCACAGCATTAGGAGGCTGAGAACCACTGATTAGAGAAACCATAGAGATAAGTAGTTCTGTAAATGAAATATTCCTAATCTTTAAAAATCAGAATTGGGTTGCATCTGAAAACTGATTTCTGGAAAAAAAACACAGAATGCTTCATTGGGTGGTTGGGATGTGAACAAAAAGAACAGCGGTAAGTATGCTAACCCGCCAGTAGCTCGCTACCTTCCAACCATACTGATGTGGCTTTGTATTTATTGTTGCCATTAAACAGCATCACGTATGTTTAATCACAATAAAGTGTAAAGAAGAAAGAAAAGATGGGAGTTATGCATGGTGGTACAGGCTTGTCATCCCAGATCTTGGGAGACTGAGGCAGGAGGGTTGAGAACTTGTGATTAACCTAGGCTATCACAGACACATCGAAAAAAGCAAAGAAGACCCATGATCTCCTACAAGCCCACTGAGTTCCCTGTCCCTGCTGCCACGGCTTTCTTTAAGATTTCTTATGTTTTTCTAGAAGAGAAAATTTACAGGATTATTCTCCCTCTCTGCAAGTATACTCATCCGCAGTTTGCTTTTTAAAATAAATTTAATTGTGTGTCTTGGAGATCTTTCCATGTTAATATCCCTAGAGCAGTCTCATTATTTTTAATGACCGTCTAAACTTCTTTCACACCTTTTACTGTTTCGTGGACATCTTAAGACACTGGCATTGTTTATGTCCACTGGGCAGTTACAAGGAATGATGTGACACATAATGAAGCAAATGTAGTTGACATCTTTTATTTACAGTGTTTCAAAAGATAAATTCCAACAAGTAGGATTAATCAAGGTGTATATGCATTTTGATGTTACCAGAGCATCCTCCAGTGTGGTGATCGATGTTCTCCTCAGTGCACAGGACCCAAGATTCCCTTTTTCTGCACGATTGTCAACACTCGCCTGTAAATTTCTAAAAATAATTCTTGTTTTGATTGATGAGGAGGAAAATCATACTTGCAATATTTGATTTGTACTCATTCATTTGCAGGGTGAAGTGCTATCTCAAAAGTTTGTTTTTTGTTTGTAGTTTTCTTTTAAAAAAATCTCATATCCTTGGTTCGTTTTACATTGCTTAATTTTTGTATTAGTGATTTGAAAAGATGTTTACTAATTAAATTGTTCTTTGTTCAACATCTGTCGCAAATGTTTTTTCCAGCTCCGGATTTGTCCTCTTCATTTTGTATTTGAGATTTTGCTTTGTTATGTTGGCCTTAAAAATATTTAGTCAAATTTATTGTTCTTTTCTTTTGTGGTTTCTGGGTTAAGTGGTTTTTTTTTCTATATCGGTAGATTATGGAAATATACAAAGTTTTCTGAAGACTTTATCCATATGTTTTGAAAACTTCCCTGTAGCTAGAGTTTTCCTGCCTGGCCCACGGTCAGGACAAATCTCTTTCACCTGCCAGTCCCACAGCCACTCAGACCCAACCAAGTAAACACAGAGACTTATATTGCTTTCAAACTGTATGGTCGTGGCAGGCTTCTTGCTATCTACTTTTTCTATCTTAATTTAATCCATTTCTATAAATCTATACCTTGCCACATGGCTCGTGACTTACCGGCATCTTTACATGCTGCTTGTCCTGGCGGCGTCTGGCAGCGTCTGGCAGCGTCTCCTTCCACCTTCCTGCTCTTTTTATTCTCTGTTAGTCCCGCCTATACTTCCTGCCTAGCCACTGGCCAATCAGTGTTTTATTAGCAACACATTTGCCATACAGAACATCCCACAGTACTTCCCTGCGGACAGAATATAGAAATAAGTTTGGATGGCGATACTCATCAAAGACCTTTAACAATTTATTCAGTGAGTGTGCAGGCAGCGTGCTGATGAGTGGGTCCTTGGGAACCTGCATTCCCTGGGCTGTGATGAGAAGATGTTTAATTCTCTGGATGATAGAATCAAGATTCAAGGTTACAACCAGTCAGACATTGAATAAAACCAATCAGTGAAAAATTGAAAAATGTGTGTGTCTGTGTGTATATACTTTTAAATTTTGTATACTTGGACACACATGCAAATAAATAATATTCATTTATATACTCAAGTATACAAGGACAAATGAAAAAACAGGGGATACAGATAGATACTGATGTAAGTAATAATCCCAACAAACTTGTTCTTGGTGCTTAGTTTATTGTCCAATGGCTAGTATTAAGGCATACTGATGAAAGCAGAGTGCCCTTATCTAGAATGCTTTTGGAGCTACTCAAGTAAATATTTTATTTTTAACCAATTATAGTCTTGTAGCAATTTGCAGAAACAGTGCAGAGAAGGTCTGTGTGTCACCATATCATAACTTTGCCCAGTGTGATAACACCTATGTAACTATAGTCCAGTGTTGAACCAGAAAATAGACATTTGAGTGCGGTACAGCCTTTTCTTGTTTGAGAATTTCATACATACATCTAAAGTGTTTAGACCAAATCCATCCCTATTTTTTCCCCTCCAACTTCTTTCATACCTCATACCATCACTTTTCCCTCCCAACTTCATGTGCTTCTTAAAAACAAAACAACAAAACACTTACTGATTTTTGACTCAGAGTTTGTGCGTTCACTCATTGATGGGGGTGTATATAGTTTCATGCACTCTATCACACGGACATAGTAATATACTATTAACATTTTTTAAAATGGTAAGTAAATGAAAATCAGATACATGGAGAATATTCATCAATGAATTCTGAGTCAGAAAAACTTCCCAAGCTTGGATAAAGGTGTAGGGACTGACTAGTACAAAGCGTTCTTCTTGTGTTCTGTGCATCATGTCAGGCGGCTAGAGCTGAGCTTCTATACATTCATAATCTGTGGACCTGGAAGAGCATGAGCTTGAAGCATCAACTTTCAAAGGTCTTTGAAGGCTCCCCAGGCAACAGAGGGATTATACTTACACTGTGTCATGTCAGTGGCTATCAAGAGAGATAGGAGGTAGGCACAAGACAGTCAACTGACTCAAGGAAGTCTTCCATTCAGCAGCTCTATGAATTGGGAGAGAGAAGAGGTGAAGGAGGATGTGGACCGATGGGCACACTAGAATATTTTCCATCAACTTTATAATGAACCATTGTTGTACTCGGGCATGGTGCCACTAATTACGGAAATAGTTGAGGCTGGTTAGTGTTTTTACTGCCCAGCCAGTTCTCTGCTTTGCTTATCTCTCCCTATTTCCTAAGTAGGCGGTACTTGCTTTCCCACAAAAGTGCCA
>CABHPH010128485.1:0-27964 GCA_902168325.1 Peromyscus nudipes
CAAAAAAAAGGAATGCAGGCCTTTTGTCTTTCCCTCAGGTAGCATTTTTACCCTGGGTCAATTGTGGTGAGAAGCGGAATTACTCCTTCTCAGTATCTATTTCTGGCCAGTTCAAAGCCCCAAAGAAAACGTGAGTGGTCTAGGATGGTTCAACTACTTCACCTACATTTACAGAACTGTATACTAAACTTTTTATAGTGGCCTCTTATCTGCAAGGCAAGTGCACAAACCACTAAGCTGAAGCCCCACAATTATAGCCAACTGGAAGGGAAGGTTTGACTTTGCTGCTGCTGAGCAAGCATACAGCTATTAAGAGGAAAGAGGCTTGCCGGGCGGTGGTGGCGCACGCCTTTAATCCCAGCACTCGGGAGGCAGAGCCAGGCGGATCTCTGTGAGTTTGAGGCCAGCCTGGGCTACCATGTGAGTCCCAGGAAAGCTATACAGAGAAACTCTGTCTCGAAAAACCAAAAAAAAAAAAAAAAAAAAAAGAGGAAAGAGGCTGATTATGATGTATCCAAAGGATGATAGCCAGTTGGAGTGATGTACAACTGTAACCTTGGCCTTCGGGAAACAAGCCTGTTTGTTGTACATCTGAGCCTCAAAACCACACAGTATTGGTGAGGAACCTGGAATAGTCCAAGGTAGGAACAAAGGCAATCAAGACTTGTTTACGTATCCTGTAATTGACCTCAGCACTTGAAAAGATTTCTAATTAGGGTACATGCATGTCTATATGTATGCCATGTGTGTGGGTGCCCGAGCTTTTGAGCTAGATTAAAATGTGGTTGTGAGCCTCCACGTGAATGCTGGGAAACTGATCGTAGATCCTCTGCCAAAAGCAGTATATACTGTTACCCTCTGAGCCATCTCTCGAGCCCCCCCCCCAAAGACAGGGTTTCACCCTGTAGCTCATGCTCATTTTGAACTCTTAGTTCTTCTCTCTCAGTATCCATAGTGTGAGATTACAGAAAAGAGGCACTACACATTTAGCCAACCCAAACACCCCTAAAAATTAGGTCAAAGCCAGACCTAATGGCACATGTCTGGAATCCCAGCTACTCAGGAGACTAAATAATTTGCCAGGCGGTGGTGGTGCACACCTTTAATCCCAGCAGGCAGGCGGATCTCTGTGAGATTGAGGCCAACCTGGTTTACAGAGTAAATTTCAGGACAGCTAGAGATACACAAAGAAACCCTTCCCTGAAAAACCAAAACAAATAAAAAAAAAAAAATCAGGTCTATTTGGGCTATACTGAGATTGCAGGGCCAACCCTGACAATTTAAAGACCATGTCCCAAAATAAAAAGCAGAGAGGTATGGGAATACAGTGTTTCCTTAGCACACATGAGGCCCCGATTTCAGTATCTAATACTGGAGTGAGTAGGATGATTCCAACTTCAAGGCCTACTTGGCAATTCAGTAAGACCTGTCTCAAAGCAAAAACAAAGGCAAGGAGTATAGTTTAGTGGCAGAATGTATAGCCTAAGACATGAAAGGACCTACCTAGGAAAAATCCCCACTATTTCACAAAACATCTAATCTGAAACTACCAGTCTAGAATTCCAGCACCCAGAAGCAGGGGTACATGACAGACTCCACCTGGGGGGGGGGGGAAGGTTTGAGGATGTAGCTTAGTTGAGTGTCTGTCTACCATGCTCTAAACCTTGAGTTTGATCCACAGCACTAAATAAAAATTGGGCACGGTGGCACACACAAACATGTGGAGGGTAGCAGCAGGAAGATCAGTAGTTCAGATAAGTTTATCATACTCAGCAACACATGGATGTCCTAAGCCACACAGCACGCACTTCCCCCCCCCTTTAAAAAAAAAATCCATCACGGTGTCAACATATCTTTAATTTCAGTACACCGGAAACAGAAACAGGCAGGTCTGAGTTGAAGCCAGCCTAGTCTACATATCAAACTCCAAACCAGACAAGGACACATAGTTGGAACCTGTCTCAAAACTAAACACCCCAAACAAAAATCTTGTTTCAAAAAGGGCAAGTCTGCACAAGATCATGAATAACTGTTTTTTTTCCCCGAGACAGGGTTTCTCTGTGTAGCTTTGCGCCTTTCCTGGAACTCACTTGGTAGTCCAGGCTGGCCTCAAACTCATAGAGATCCGCCTGCCTCTGCCTCCCGAGTGCTGGGAGAATAACTGTTCTTATTTTGTATCTTGTTGAAATTAATGATAGAACCTATCATTGAAGTAAAATTCAGTTATTTCTGAATAACTTGGGGATTTCACTATTCAACACTTTATTTTTTAAACAAGGTCTCGGTAGGTGGCTCAGTAGCTTCCAATTAATGACCCTCATGCCTCAGCCTCTGAAATGTTAGGATTACAAGAATGAGTGCAGCTAGTCAACACTTTTGAACTCTGTGTCAGCATTCTAGTCACTGACAGGGTGGGTAATTATGTAGCATTTTTTCCTTAAAAAGCTCTTTTAAATGAAAAGTAAAAGCAGACCCAGTTAAAAAGGGTTATTTCTATATAGTTTGAATAAGAGATCTGGAAAATAATGTGGATGGGGGACAGACTAACGATGCGTGCCATGTTGTAAAAACAGAACTCCAGTTTAGGTTGGTTTCCTACAACTCACTAGCTGCTGAAAAAAGGGCCAGAGACAATATGTACAAGCATCAGGGTGCAACCAGAAAATTAGGAGTTTTAAGTCATTAATTATTTGAACTGCAATCCATTCCACAGGTTTGCATGGCATTACAATTTAGGTTTCTTAGTGCTGAAGACTCAAGAACCTTGGGCATGCTAGGCATTCCTGAGTAATTTGGACTACAAAAGTGATGACTATAGTGCTATCTAATCTTCCATTAGAGGCCCCTGGCTCCGATCAAATACCAATGAGAAACCCTCATTTCTGACTTAAGTCTTGGCAAAGGTGAGCAAACATGAACTGGCCTTACTTTTGATAGGCCGGCACCAAAACTCAAACAGCATCTTGTCCACATAAAGCATTAACTCTTACTTGAAGGAATGGACTTAATCCCCAATACCACAAAATAAAACCCCCCTTAACAAAGTAGGAATCTGTTTCTGAAACATCTTTTAAGTCTAGAAGAGTCATGAATACTATCATGTAGTTTGATAACATGTTTTTTTCTTTTTTTTTAAATCCTCAAAGGGTTAAATAGTTCAGTGCTATAGCACTTGCCTACGTAGCATGTACAAAGTCCTGGGTTAGCTCTCCTACACTATGGTGATTAAACTAAGCTAGACATCTTAAGATACATCTCCAGCTATGGAAGATTCTAAATGAAGGATATCATGTAGTTCAAGCCAGCCACCAGCCTGGACCTCTTTATTCTCCTCCCAAGTGCATACCTCCAAGTGTGCCCCAACTCCCCAAGTTTCTGTTTAACTTTTAATGTCCAGGAACTGGCTCTGTAGACCAGGGTGAATTCAAACTTCGATTCCCCCGCCTCTGCCTCCCAGTGCTAGGATTAAAGTCAGGTGCTACCACACCCACCTTTGGCTGCCATTCTTTAACTTCCAAAACATTTATTGTGAAAATGCTAAACAAATTCTGTAACTTGTCATATCACCTTAAAAAAGGAACATTCAGCACACATCTTTAATCCCAGCACTTGGGAGGCAGAGCCAGGCGGATCTCCCGAGTTTTGAGGCCAGCCTGGTCTACAGATCCAGTTCCAGGATAGGCTCCAAAACTACACAGGGAAAACTTGTCTCAAAAAAAAAAGGCAAACAAAGGATTCCCCAAAACTGGGGGGGGGGGGGGGGGGGGGAGGAAGAGAGGACGGACATCCAAAAGGTTAAGGATATAACTCAGTGGTTGAGGGTTTATATCCAGCATGTACAAGGCCCTTAGCTGAATCCCTTGCCTTGCAATAACCAACAACTCAGTAAGAGCACGTGTGAAGCAAGGGTGTTGGTAGAAAGGAAATCTTCTCCTTCTAGATAACTCAAATAGTGGATATGACCTTAAAAATTCTTAGAAGGCCTGGTGGTGGTTCACGCCTTTCATCCCATTAACTCGGGAAGGCAGAGGTAGTGGATCTCTGAGTTCGAAGCCAGCCTGATCTGAGAGTGAGTTCCAGGGCAGCCAGGGATACACAGAGCAAAACAAAAAACAACAAAAAACAAAACAAAACAAAACAAAAAACAACAAAAAGTTTGTAGAAGAAGCCAGGAAGTTGAAAAGGAAACACACACCTTTAATCCCAGTACTTGGGAGGCAGAGACAGGTGCATCTCTGGAAATTGGAAGCCAGCCTGGTCTATATAGTTGAGTTCCAGAACCACAGGTACATAGTGAAACCTTGTCTCGGAAAAACAAAAAAGGGGGTCACTGATATGGCTTAGTGGGTAAACGTGCTTGCCATAAGTCTGAGAACTTGAGTCTGGTATGGGGAATCCACAGTAGGAGACAAATGACCTCAGAAAATTTTGCTTACTGCCACAAAGGTACATATCCACAATCCCACACAAGATAAAAAAAAAAAATCAAATGAACTTCCTCAGAATCTTACCAATTAGTGTTGGTAGCATATGCTATATGCCAGAAATTCATCTTCCTGTTACCCCTCACTGCAGACCATCTACACTGCTCGTGCTAGGCTCAAACCGAAGCTTAACTTTTGGCACTTTGAGTACACCTGAGAGGGTTGAACTACTGCACAAAACAAAATGAAAATTTCTTCTGGGATATGCAAAGTGACACTAGCAGAACCCAAACTTTCTCTAAAACCTTCACTGAAATACCAGGAAATATGTTCAAATTTATAGCAGGCGTTAAGAAACAATAAAAACCAAACCTTTCTTTATTAGGCTTGCAATAAACTAGATCTGAAGGGAGCAGCCATGTGATCAGGTATACAGAAGGTCGGGCAGGATCCCAAATTCAAGTTGAGTCATAGAGTAAAACAGGGTCTCTATCCCAGACTGAACGCAAACTCCTCATGTTGCTGGGGATGACCTTAACTTCTGATGCTGTCTACATTCCTGAGTTATGGGATTAAAGTGTATGCCTTTATGGGGTCATGTACTTGGTTAATGCTCAATAAGTACTCTGCCAAAATGAAGTAGCTGCATCTATAAGCATCTCAAAAATAAAAACGATAGCCATAATCTGGGGGGAAAAAATCTGATATCTTAATGCCACAAATCAAGCTAAATGGTTCAAAGTATTCTTCAAGTTGCCAACTCCACACAGTAGGACATAAAAAAATAAGCTAGCACTGCTGGCGGATGTGCTTCCATTTATGTGCACAATGTTCTTTTTATTTGTTTGTTTGCCTTCTGAGACAAGGTTTTGCAATGTAGCCTTGACTGGCCTGGAATTCTCATGTAGACCAGGCTGGCTTCCAACAACTCAGAGGCAAACCTGCCTCTGCCTCCCAAGTGTTGGGATTAAAGGTATGTGGCACCATGCCTGGCCTTGTCCACACTTTTCTTTAAATAATTGCAGTTAAGATTTAAAAAAAAAAAGGTAAATAATTAGTAACGGTTAAAATTAAATCGAAGAAAATCAGCAAGGATTTTTTGTGCATGTTACTGAGACTAAAATTTTACCAACAATATTTGAAATATCCTTTTTTAAGACAACTGGGCTGGAGAGTTTGAAAGACTATTACTAATAATTCTTTGTCACTGAATTAAATTGAAACTATTCTTTGAATTTCAGGTTATCAAATACACCAAAACTCTTCCTGATTTTAAACAGTGACAAAACTAATTTTTCCCATGCTATTTTCAATTCTGTTAAAGGCATGGGCATCTCTGAATATGAGCTTTTACAATTTCTTTAATCTCAGCATTTAAAACTGTAAGGTTAAAGAAAGAAAGGGGAAAAAAAAAAAACACGCCTCATTTTTAGTAAAGTAACAAGAACAAGAAATCCACCAGGACTAAACTGAGATCTTTAGTAGTTTTTAGAACACCCAATCTAGACTTATGAATAAATTGTTAAAGCATGCACAAAAATGTAACAGTGAATAAAAAAAAAGTAACAACTGACAAATATTTTGGTTAACATTCCAAACATGTTTAACCAACCAATCAACATGGCCTAGGTTTGTTTTTTTTTTTATTGGTATTCACTTCAGTAACTTGAATCCACAGATATAAGCAGTATATAACCAGAGAGTTACAAGTAAACACAGATTATACATGCAAAGTTCTGCTCACAAAGGTCACATGTGCAGGTACATGAATTAGAAGCGTGCGTCTAGAATTATGGCCAAACTCTTTTTAAAATGCAGAAATGTAAAATCACATCCTGAAAATATAGAGATGGTTTACACACTTCAAAAACCAAATGTTGCTTATACCAGAGATGTATGACAGCTACAGGATTCAAGTGACAAGCAATAGGTTCTCAAGAAATTAATACTGGTCAAAGAGAACGGGAATATTTTTACATTTCACTGAAATAACATTTGACTACTAGAATACGAAACCTAGCAGGAACTCAGGGAAAAAATTACAAATCTAAAGCCAATTACTTAATATTTCTTATCATCTAAACAGCATGACATTAAAAGAAAACTGCACCTGCATTTGAATTGCCAATCTCACATGAATGAAGTTCTCTAAAAATGAAATGCAACCAAAACAGTTTCCAAAGTCAAATGAAAAGTCTGCAAGGCTCAGATTAAAATGTGGAATGTTTCAGATGAAAAGTAATAAAAAATACAATTGGTTTTGTTCTTTATTGAATGGAATCAAACGTTGACATTTCTTTGAAGCCTCGAACTACTAAATTTCATTTTTCTGAATGGTTCTATGTTATCTTTCTCTTAGTGGTGCAAGTTGTTTTCCAAAGCTTACAACAGTCAATCTCTACAAAGTACTTTTGTCTGTTGCCATTCTGATGAAACAAAAACATTTTCATTAACTTAACCGTATGTGTACTTTCTGTTATAACACTTAAACACATGAACAGACATCTATTATTTTTCCACTAAAACAAAAGAGTACAATAGTTTTCTAACTATCAGTATTGTATTTAAAAAAGGTTAACATTAAAATCAAAGAACCATTGTTTTCTTTGAAATAATTAAGCTTCTTGTACATCTTAAGTTTCCTTCTTCTGTCTCCGTTCTTCTGCCAATTTATTCAGATATTTCTGAGGGGGAAAAAAAAGAATTACAGGGACTAAGTAACTGATGAGACATTCAGTATATATATTAATTATAAAATAAAATATTCAGTCCAGGTTTAGGGACTTATACTAACATCTTAATATTTTATGAATGAGTTATTCAGCATAGAAAACTAAACTGACTCAGGACACAACAATAAAGCATGAAAAAAAATGGCAAATATGGAAAATGGATATTTCAATGTGCAATTAACCCTAACTTTTAGAAATGAGAAAACATAAGAACATGATCACAGAGGAAGAAATAGCTTTATTAGATCTTTGTTTTAACAATTTCACTGACCTAAAAGAGCCATAGACAATACTTGAAAGACTATGGCTATGATCGGCTGTGCTCTAATAAAACTTTATTTACAACAGTAGGTGGCTGGGCTACAAAGTATAGTCCTGTCACCTATGATCTCCAATGTACAATTTCTAGACACAGTTCTAATAATACTCTAAGGGAATATCAAACATATTTAAAAACCATTTCCATTTCTGGTTAAAATGTATCAGTACTGATTATTGCAGACTGATGAGAGGGTTAAAAGCCATTATATCCTTAAAAAGCAAATGAAAACAAACGAACAAACAAAAAATAAACAGAAAAGAAAAAAAACACAAAACATCTAGTTAAGTGTCAAAACAGATAAGAATAGTGTCAATTTATCATTTGAGCAACACAAACTCCCTAATACCTTTTAATGCAATTGATTCATCTTTTCTCTGAATACTTAGTCATAAAGCACACCCTTCTAGGTAACACACATAGTTTTGACCCCACATGGCCTAAAATCCAATCAGTGCATTTGGAGTATAAATGAAGCCATACTCATACTCCTCCCAAAATAAATTGCTGTTAGCACTGAAAATGACCACCATTCTCTTGTTATATCCATAATGGTAAGAGACATAGATTTACATTTGAAAGCAATGCAAATGATATAATCAAGAATTAAAATGAATTTTAATTCTTTGTCTACCAGTCAACACAGAAATGTGCTGAGATAATTGAATGCTACACAGGTTGAGTTTCTCTTGTTTGAAAAACCTGGGATTAGAAGTGTTAGGGAGTTCAGATTTGATGAGGCACCATGAAATATAGCCAAAAGACGATAATTCTATCTTTTTTTTCTTACTGAGTCAAAGCCAGGACCTTACACATGCTACCAAGAGCTTTGCCACTGAGCTGCATCTCCATACCCCAGAGGTAATTTCATTTTTTCTTTCTTTCATGCGTAAGTGAGTATACACATGCTTAAGCCCATGACTGACATCAGGCATCCTCCTTGACTGCCCTTTAACCTTATTCATTGAAGTGGGGTCTCTCAGTCAAACCCAGACTTGTAATAAAGCTGGTTTCACTAGCCAGCCTGCTCTATTTCCACCTTTGACAGCTAGAGTCCCAGCCCAAGCCCTCCCTAACCTGGCATCTAAACTGAGTTCTGCAGTCCTCTTGCTTTCACAGCAGGCAGTTTTTCCACCGAGCCATCTCCCAAGCCCTCTAAACATAACTTTACACAATGTTTTTAGTGGACCAGCATTCTGAGTACAATTTATACCTGTTACTAGGCCAGATGTGGAGTATCACAGACTGTCAAGATTCGGAATATTCAACAAGTTGCCACTTTTCATTATAAATGAAGGAGTGTGAAAACCAAGTCACCTACAATCGAGTTAAGTACTGCTTTCAGGTTTGCTTGTATTATTTATTAGTGAAGCCTTAAAGAGGCTCCTAACTAAAAGAGTAGGAATTGTTCTTGCTTCCCATTGGGCTTTAGTCATTTATAATGTGATATAGGTAAAAATGAGAGCATCAGTAACATTAGAATAGCAATCTTCAAAGGTTGCTCACACTTATTATCCCAGTACTTTGTTTGGGAGGCTGAGACAGAAAGATCCCAAAGTCTAATCTAAGATGACCTAGAAAAGGAGACTCAGTCTCAAAAATGAATAAATAAATCAGGGACTCAGTACTCTACAAACTCAAAATATTTTAATTCTTCTGTTTCATGTTCAGACCTCCATGAAATTTGAGAAATTAGTTTGAGAATACTTGAATAAATTATAATGTAAAAAAGTGTTAGAAATTATTTCCTTTCTTCCTAATTCACTACATAGCTAAGGTGATCTGCACATCCTCCTGATTCCATCTTCCAAGTCTAAGGGTGTATACCACTAAATCAGTTTTTTATTTGTTTGTTTTTGAGACAGGGTTTCTCTGTGTAGTTTTGGTGTCTGTCCTGGATCTCACTCTGTAGACCAGGCTGGCCTCAAACTCACAGAGATTCGCCTGGCTCTGCCTCCAAGTGCTGGGATCAAAGGCGTGCGCCACCACCGCCCGGCAAATCTGGTTTTGAGTGAAGAGGCTCTAAAAGTTCGTAGAACCCATTAAATTCCTTAACGCACTGGCAATTAAGGAAAAATGTCTTTGAGATAAAGCATTATGATGGGTCGAAGGACATACACACATTTTACTTATTTATCTCATTTATTTCCATAAATCATTTGTTTTCCATAAATCTCCTCTTATATTCAGCCTTACCTTTAATTTCTGATAATGAGGAAGGCTGCTGCAATGAGTATTCTTTGCAACTTCTTCATTTGTATAAAAGAGTGAACACAGCTTACAGTAAAACCCTGTTTTAGGTATCACATAGTCTATACCTAGAAACACAAACATACATTCTTACAAATTAAGTAAACTTAAATTTTACTTAGTAGTCTCAAATCTTTTTTCCTGACAATAAAACTTGAATCAGACAACGTTATTTGTGAAAAGTCCAGTATGGCCTAAGCTAAAAACACAAATAGCATATTACTCTTTCTTTTTACTTAACTGATATTCAAGGTCCTACCTATTTTTAGTCATTAAAATGGAAGACAATAATATAACAAACACAAAACGAAAAGCAATGTGTAATTTTAGAAATCATTATGAGAAGAGAGAACATAGTGGAATGGTAACATAATACAAAATTAGGAGACACATGAAGAGGGAAATAGAGCAATGTCAGTGTAAGTTCACAAATTAATGGTGGGGAGGGAGAAGATAACTTTACATACTATCAGAGCTTACATAAGACCAACTTTTAAATCTTATTTTACTAAATTTGTTGGGCGAAATGAGAAGGGGAAGAAAGCAGAAAGTCTTTAAAGCTCACCAACAGGAACATTTGGCTGGTATGGTCCAATTCTATACTCATCTGGAATTGTATAGTCTTCCTTGTTTTCGTCAGTTTGGCCATCTGCATTTTCACTTGTGTCTTTGTTTGGATCATCAGCATTTTCAGCAGACTCAGCACCTGGTTCTGTATTTTCCTCATTTTTAATCCCATTTTCCAACGCAGCTTCATTTTCTTGATCAAGTTCCTCTATCTTTTCCACCTAATTTCAACCAAACCATTTTTGTCACCAGATTTAAATGTCATGCCTGATTTATGTACTTTAACTTTGGAATCTTCCTCATCACTGACCTCATCTAGAATGACAAAACTTTCCATATTCCTTGGGAAATGACGCTGTTAAGAAAGATAAATATACTCTGCAACAATAATTCTGCAGTATCCCTTCGATTTGTTTTATTTTTTTGGAGACAGGCTCTTACTACTATGTCGTTCTGGCCCAAATTGGAGATCATAATCCCTCTGCTTCCCTTTCCTATTATGCCTGACTTGTCTTTGTATTTATTCATTATCTCAAAATAGCTTTTTCTTGGGTTATAAATGCAACTCACAGATGGTATACTTTCTTAGCCTGTATGAAGCCCTAGGGTCAGTCCTCAGCACTATGTGTGTGTCCCCCCACCCCCCAGCTGAGGACCGAACCCAGGTGAGCTAAATCCCCAACCCAGTCCTCAGCACTATCCTTAAGAATGAATGTATAATTTAAGAAAGGACAATTTTCTGCTAGACTCATTAGTGACTTCAGAAAGAACTCAGCTTTTTTTTTTTTTTTTTTTTTTAAAAAGAAAGGAAACTCTTAAGCAGCACAGCAGGATGGGTCAGTATCAAGACTACAGATTGTGGCCAATTTAGCTTGTCATAAAGTTAAATAATGGGGGTTGGGGTTGTTGCTCAGTGATGAAGTGGTTTCTTTTAATGTGTTGCCATTAGTTTGACCCCTTATGTAAAAACAAATAACAACCCCCTAGAAAAACAAATCTACCAAGCTTCAATGACACGAAGCCCACTAAAATTCATCCTTCACCAAATGGAGAGCCTGCTTCATCTAAGAAAATATCAGATGGAAGAGAATTTATATTCAGGTTGGAGAGATGGCACAGTGGTTAAGAGCTGTGACTGCTCTTCCAGAGGACCTGGGTTCAATTCCTAGACCCCACATGGCAGCTCACAAGTATCTGTAACTCCAGTTCCAGGGGATTCGATGCCCTCAAACACCATATGAAGTCAAAACACCAATGCACATAAAATAAAATAAAAATAAAGAAATCACTAGAAAACAAAAAAGACTCAGTGTAGAATCTGCTTAATCCTTACCCAGCCCAAGGTTCTATACTCAGCCCCATTAAAATAAGTATTAATAAAAAAAGAAATTTTGTATTTTATACTTTCTCAAATATGAAATGAGTTTAAGAACTTGCTTAAATTGAGCAATGGTCTCTGAACTCAGTTTCTATGATACAACTTTCATTTAGAACAAAACATCAGCTTGATATAGTGAAAGGTTTAACAATTTTAGAGTAGACCGACGCTGTTGATCTGACACTTAAGAGTCATGAACTAGGACAAGACACTGAAATTCTTCATGCTTAAATTCTTAATTTACAGAATGGGGTAATAATACCACCTATTAACTATGGTTATTATAAAGACTAAAGAGAGCTTAGAAAAAAATTACAACATGAGTTCAAGTAAGTCATTAGGTCTTATAAGGGAAACATTACAATTATATTTTCTAGGCAGAAAAATTAAAAGTTATGTGACTAAGTCATCAAAATTTTAAAAGTAAATACTAGTTTGGGAATAGCAGAATGAATCAATAGAAATGATGACAAAAACTCTTTTCTTGATACCATGAAGGGGGGAAAAACAGTAAAGGGGTTACAAAGACATTTTAATATCTTTTTGTTTTAAAAGGTTTCTCTGTGTAGTCCTGGCTGGCCTCAAACTCAGAGACATCTGCCTGCCTCTGCCTCCCAAGGGCTTCAATTAAAGGCAGCATTTTACTACTATATTACCCATTATTTTTTATTATTAGCTTATTATTTTGTGCCTACCAACACGAAGGCTAGAGGAAATCTTGGTTGTCATTCCTTAGGTACCACCGACCATTTGTTTTTGGGAGACAAGGTTTCATGTACTCCATGGTTACTTCAAGTTCCCTACATAACTAAGGATGACCTTGAACTTCTAAATCTGCGTTCCTGCCTCTGACTGCCAGGACCACAGGTGTGTGCCACTATGTAGTGCTGGGGATTGTGAATACCAAGCAAACACTACCACTAGGCAACATCTCTAGCCTTCATTTTCTAGTGTAATTCCCTTAAAAGCCACTAAAAAACATCTAAGTCTTCACAAAAAACTTAGTAAAAAAAATTAATAATAAATATTTGATGTGTATAGGTGTGTGCATGTACGTTTCTGTGTATCATGTGCATGCAGGTGCTTGAGGAGGCTAGAAGAGGGTATCAGATCCCTTAGAACTGGAGTCATAGGCTGTTGTAAGCTACCTGATGGTGACAGGAACTGAACCTAGGTCCTCTGGAAAATCAGGACTGCTGAGCCATCTCTGCAGGCTTCAAAAATCTTTTCTTTTCTTTTTTTAAAAGACTTTTGAGGCAGGATCTCTTATGTAGCCTTGGTCTGTCCGTATTGAAATTCCCAGAATTATGCCTGCCTCTGCCTTCTCCTGGAGTGATGCATGTACTGTCAAATCTGGCATTCAATAACAGCTTTTAAATGTAACTTGAGTTACTGAATTTCAAACTCATAACCCTATCTTTTTAGTTGTCTGGGACTCACTACGTTGTGCAGCTGAACCTCAAACTTCTGAGTCACTTTTCTCTACCTCCGTAAGTGCTTGACATCACATGGATATGCCATTATGCCTGGCTAACATCTTCTTGAAAACAAACATACCAGAGCTTAATAATTACCACTGCAAGACAAAAGCTTACCTAGTTTAAAGTCTTTCTTATACTTTGGTTACAAGTTTTCTTTAAAAGTTGACTATTAGCCAGACAGTAGTGGCGCATGACTTTAATCCCAATACTTGGGAGGCAGATGCAGGTGGATCTCAGTGAGTTGAAGGCCAGCCAGGTCTACAAAGTGAGATCCAGGACAGCCAAGACCGTTACACAAAGAAACCCTGTCTTGAAAAACACCAAAGAGTTGACTATTTTTTTTTTGTAGCTGTAAGGAAGTGTTTCTACTGTAGTTTCCTCTTTAAATCTTTTTCTGCTTAAGAAAAAAAACCACAAGAAAAATTGATCTGACCTAGTGTTCCAATTAAAACAAATATAAAACTTACCTTTTTAAGTTTTTTCTTGGATACTGAAGCACTTGCATCTTTTTTCACAGCTTTATCTGAAGGCTCCTTTTTCCCATCAGATGATACATCCCCTAAATTAGCAAGATCAGTCTCATCGCCCACTGAACTACCACTTTCTAGGAGAGCTGCTGCTTCTTCCTCATCGACAAGCAGCTCATCTTCAGACTCAAGAAGCATACTGGGTTCCTGTTCTGCCTGATCATCCTTGGTGTCTTTCTCACCGTCTTCACCCGACTTCTCTTCTTGTTCTTTACCCTCGGCTGGACTCTCAGTCTTCTGAGAACCATCAGTCTTGGACTTCTTATCACTTGGGGACTCTTTTCCATCTGGAGAATAGGATCTTTTCCTGAACAAGACAGAGGCACATTTTGTTTACCGAGTTGAAAAATAAAAGCCTAATGTCAGCATGAATGGTTCATACTGATTGCCAATTTCCTAAGATCTAAGATCAGATCAGCTGGTGGGAAGTGGGAAGATCTATCCTGAATGTGGGTGGCATCGTTCCATGAATTGCTTGGGGTCCTCAATTTAATAAAAAAGAGAAAGTAAACTGAATGGAAGCATTTATAGTTATTATTTATTTATTTTTCCTGACTACAGATGCAATTCGACCAGTATCCTCAAACTCTCACTGCCAATATTTCCTACCCACTGATGGACTGACTGTGCCTTTCAACTTGTGAGCAAAAATAAACTTTTTTCCTGAAGCTGCTTTGGCTAGATACTTTGTCATAGTGAAAAGACTAGTAATTATTATGTAGTATATAGATATACACCAAATGAAATTACCGGGATTTGTCTTTTTTCAGTAAGTCAATGCCTCTGTTAGGAATCTAAAAGACAAAAGTTTTGAGAAATTAAATACATTAAATTTTACCCATTGGTAGAATACATCAACCAAGTAACATTCTGCAACCCTCCTTTATATAATCAATTTATATCACTCAGTCTGTACAATCACACCCAAAAAAATCTGCCAAGAGTTTAAAAGTTCATCTCAACCACCAAACCAACAAAGTGGGCAATAAAACATTTTGGTAGTATAACTCTAATAAACTTTAAACAGGAAAGAGAAATGGAAGCTGCTTTCACAAAACACAGTATTTCTACTGAAAAACAAAGTTCTTTTTTTAAGATTTAAAAAAAAAAAAAGGGAGCTGGAGAGATGGCTCAGTGGTTAAGAGCACAGGCTGTTCTTCCAGAGGTCCTGAGTTCAATTCCCAGCAACCACACGGTGGCTCTCAACCATCTGTAATAAGATCTGGTGCCATCTTCTGGCATGCAGGCAGAACACTGTATACATAATAAATAAATCTTAAAAAAAAAAAAAAAAAAAAAAAGGCATGGGGTTGGGGGTTAGGGGTGGTGGTACATGCAGTGAGTTCAAGGTAAGCCGGGTCTACAGAGTGAGTTTTAGGACAGCCAGGGTTACAGAGAAACCCTGTCTCAGCACAGAAATAACAACCTAAAAACCACCACCAACCATAACAATAACCACCTACTTTTTTGGGGGGGCGGGGAGGTGACAGCTTCTCACTATGTAGACCAGGCTATCCTTGAACGCAAGAGATCCACCTATCTGTGCTCTTGAGTGCTAGGATTAATGATGTATGCCACCATGCTCGGCCCAAATTTTTCTTATTTTATACAGGTTTTGTCTGCATGTATCATATGCATGCCTGATGCCCACAGATTAGAAGGGAGGGTCAGATTCTCAAAGAGGACTGGTTCTGAGCCCTTCATATGGGTGATGGGAACTGAACCTGGGTTCTCTTTAAGAATAGCAAGTACTCTTTATCAGTAAGCCATCTCTCCAACCCTTAAGATTTATTTTTATTTGTATTTACGAGAGTCTGTGTGAGTGTTGACACTTAAGTCCAAGGACCCTCAGAGGCTAGAAATGGGAATCACAGGCAGTTGTAGAGCACCTGACTTGGGTGCTGGGACTTTAATAATCCCTTTGAAGGGCATCAAGTGCTTTTAAGTGAGCCCAAACCCCAGCCCCAAATATTGTAGTATATAAAATGATTAAACTAGACCAGTGAATTGGCTCAGTAGGTAAAGATGACTGTCCCAAACCTGGTACACAGTGGCACTTGTACACCCACAAATAAACGCAAAAAAGGCTAAATAACACGAAGGTCAGCAGTGTACAGGTCTAATGACAGTCTGAGGCCAGCGTGGTTTGCAGTGAGTCCTAGCTAAGGTTCTTAGCAAAACCCTGTCTATCCTTTGCCTCTCCTCCCCAAAAGGTGGATGGGAAACACTTTTGTGTCTTTTGCCAGGCATACGAACTTAGAATCTTGGCTGTTTAGGAAGCCAAAGCAGTAAGATCAGTTGAACCTAGTAGCCTGGGAGTAGACTGGGTTCCATAATTAGACCTTGTCACCTAAGAGGTTTAAACTATTAAGGACTACATACCCTCAGCACCAGTTTTTTATATTTCTCAGACAAGTCAACTTTAACACATCTCCCCTGAAACCAAAGTGCCTTCTTCAGACAATGGTCAACCATTGCCATTGCATCTTCTCTGGTCTCCATCTCAATAAAAGCCTAGAGGGAGAGAAGGAGAGAACCTCACAATGACATTATTTTCCACAGAACTTTATGAAAACGATGCTATTCTATATTATGCAATCTTTAGCAGAGCAACTGTATACCCTGCGTCAAAACCCCCAATACTCTCCTGACTGATTCTGGGGATTGCTGGGGACTGAATGCAAGTCTTGTACTTCTGAGTTTCATCCCGTCCTCTGAATTTTTTTACATTAAAAAATTCAAATATGAGTAAACTGAATTTAGCTACTAAATGTGGATTCTGAAGAGCTGGCTATCACGGTGTATCACACTTATAAGTCTAGCATTCTAGAGGCCAAGAGAAAGTGATTGTTAAAAGATGGAGGCCAGCCTGAGCTATATATTAAATTTTAGGCCAGGAAGAGCGATCTATCGCTGGACGCTGGTGGGCAGATCTCTGTGAGTTTGAGGCCAGCCTGGTCTACTGACCAAGTTCCAGGAAAGGCTCCAAAGCTACACAGAGAAATCCTGTCTTGATAAACAAAAACAAACAAACAAAAACCCCCAAACAAACCAAAATGAGCTACCTAGCAAAGTCCTGCTTAAGAAAAAACAAAACCAAAACCCAACAACAACAACAAAAAAAAAAAAAACCATAATCACTACCCAAATCCTCAAAGCTTGGTGTCTATGTGTAAAATCTTTAGGAAGAAACTCTAAAAGCAAACTATTTTTCTACTATGAGAAGAGAAAACAATTTATTTTCCGCTTTGTACTTTCAAAACTTTACCACTTGACCAAGAACATCTAACTAAAGTAATACATGATATTCAACCCACAAACTAATGCATTTCTACTACTGACATCCACTCCCAGTAAAATTATCTTAAAGTACACTGAGAAATTACTCTTAAAAACCTTCTCATGTGTTATTACCTGACTTTTCATTCTCATCAATATGTAATTCTTTATTTTCCCGTAAGGCTCAGCAAGCTTGAGGACGGCACTATCAGAATAGCCAGAATGTGGTAAATTGCTGAGATGTATCACACGTCCAAGTTCTTGCTTTTGATCAAACTTCTGATCTGGTTTTCCTTCAGGTTTCTTTAAAAAAAAAAAGGGGGGGGGGGAGATTTTAAATAACTGAAAGGCAAGTTAAAGGTTGGCAGGTATGCTACAATTATTAATAGCCTAGGTTTTAAACAACCAAGTTAACAAATATAAAAATGATTTATTAAGATGATTACATATAACTAGGACAAGGACAAATGAAAGGCTACTACTAACCTTTATTCTCTTATACTTCTGGGATAAATGAACTCTCACTGGCTTGCCAAATACTAATGCTGGTGTAGTTGTATAATAATCCACTGCAGCTTGAGCATCTTCTGTGGTTGCCATTTCAATAAATGCCTAAAATTACACAAAAAGAAACTTCTAAAAAACGTTACCCCCAATCTTTATAGGTTTTACATTATTGTATTTAATAATTTAATAGGATGCATCTTCAATAATTGAAATGAAAAAGATCAGTGTTGTCAAGCTGATTATTTTACTTAGGGCTTACAAACTATACATTTACTAAAAATCTATTTAACATTAGGATATACCTTTTCTTCTGATATTTCAAATTACACAGAATTTTCCATTAATCTAAAACCATTCAATTTCTTTAACATGAATGCTATGAAAAACTGATATTCCTCCTCATACCTCATTAATTTTATTTAAAATCAGATGATTTGAAATGACTCCAAATGGTTCTACCAGTTGTAATAGCTGGTATCTCAAGTTTTTTCCTCGCTGAAAATCCATAATGTGAACAACTCGGCTGGTTTCCTATCCATTGGAAGGAAAAGGAAAAAAAAAGTCAATAAAAGTCCTTTTAAAAGCATTTTGAGGGGGGAGTTGGATATATATTTCAATGACAATAGTATATACTTAGCATGTGGTAACCACAAATTGCTAGGACTCATTTGTGCACCCATAATTTTTACATAAAATTTATTTTATGTGTGGGTATTCTCACTTAACTGCCTGTGGATATTGTTTGTTATCGCTCTTTTGGGGGGCCTGCCACCCAGCTCCCAAATAAATACACTTGTTTCTAGCCAGCTTTCCTTAAATTACTCCGTCTATCTTTTGCCTCTGGACTTTTACCTTTCTCTATTTCTGTATACCTTTCTTTGTTTCTTACTCCATGGCTCGCTGTATAGCTGGATGGATGGTCCCTGATGTCCTCCTTCTCTGGCTACTTCTTCTCATTCAGATTTCTCCTATATATATATTCTCTCTGCTTGCTGGCCCCACCTACCCTTTCTCTTGCCTTGCTATATATAGGCCATTCAGTTTTTTATTGGATCATCAGGTGTTTTAGACAAGCACAGTAAGACAGCTTCAGAGTTAAACAAGTGCAGCATAAACCAAAGTAACACACCTTAAAATAATATTCTCCAACATGTGGAGGCCAAAAGAGGGTTAGATTCCCTGGAGTTGGAATCAGAAACCATTCCAAGCTACCCAACATGGGAGCTGGCAACCAAATTTGGGTCACCTCTAAGAGCAGAATGTGCTATTAACTGCTGAGGATCTCTGGCCCCTCACTAATGTAATTTTAAGGAGTACTTCTGTTTTTTTGTCTGGTGTTTTTTTGTTTATCCTCCCTATTGGTCTTTTAACTGTTTTGATTTTCAAGTTGTGTGTGTGTGTGTGTGTGTGTGTGTGAGAGAGAGAGAGAGAGAGAGAGAGAGAGAGAGAGAGAGAGAACACGAACATAAATCTGGGTGGATTGGGAGGGGAGTGTCTGTGGTGGTGGGGGAAAATACAACCAAAATATATTGCTTTGTTTGTTTGTTTTTCAAGATAGGGTTTGTCTGTGTAACAGTGCTGGCTGTCCTCAAACTCACTTTGTAGACTCAGGGTTCTGCTTCCAGTGCCAGGATTAAGGGCAGGCACTACCAAGTCTGACGATGATCAAAATATATTATATTAAAAAGAAAAGAAACACTTGGGAGGCGGAGGCAGAGGCAGACAGATCTCTGTGAGTTCGAGGTCACCCTGGGCTACAGAGTGAGATCCAGGACAAGCTCCAAAGCTACAGAGAAACCCTGTCTCGAAAAACCAAAAAAAGAAAAGAAAGAAAGAAGCTGGATCTGGAGGTATAGCTACTTGGGAGGCTGAGACCCCCAGCAACAGAGTTTAAGGACAGCCTGAGCAACTCTCAAAACATACACAAAAGGGGTTAAATACTTGCCTACCATCATAGTCAAGGCCCTAGGTTTGATTCCCAATTAAAAAAAAAAAAAATTGGCAAAAACCACATTATACATTAAAATGTTTATTCTATAATCAACCAGAAAAGGCTATTACTTAATAACTTTTTACCATCCTGGAGAATTTAAAGTACACAGCATATTAAATGTTATCAGAATAATTTCATTCATTCTCTTTCTCTTTTTTTCAGTGTCTATGTAGCTCTGGTTATCCTAAAACTCCAGATCAGCCTGTCTCTCTTTCTGAGTGATAGGATTAAAGGCGTTTGCCACATTGCATGGACTAGAAAAATTCTTCAAAAAAAAAAAAAACCAAAAAAAAAAAAAAAACAAATGGTGGTTATTACTGTCAAGCGTCAAAAAGTCTCTCTACAGATCCTTATTACACTTTAAAAAATTCCATGTGCACACTGTATGTGTGGGCATTTACATGCTATGGTATTAGTGTGGGGGTCAGAGAACAAACAACTTGTAGGAGTTGGTTCTTCCCTTCTACCATGTGGGTCCTGGGAATCAAATTCAGCTGTTGCTGCTGTTGAACCATCTTTCCAACCCAGATTCTGTTAATGAAAACTATGCACACAACTGGATACCAAAGTTCCTAAGATTCTAAATCGAGGTAAGGTTTTTTAACTATTACCAGTCACGTAAAAGCATGACAGCTTCAACCTTTTTAAAAATAAATAAATAAATAAATAAATAAATAAATAAATAAATAAATAAATAAATATAGGGTCTCATTATGTCACCTCTGGCTGGCCTTAAAGAGATCTAGATCTGGCTGCCTCCTGAATGCTGGGGTTAAGCGCATGCCACATCTAGCAAGCTTAATAGTTTTCAAATTAAATCAAATTAAAATATCCATCCTGTTATAAGGACTAAGGTTAAGATTTGTATCAATAAGCAGTCCAGCATGGTGGTGAACGCCTTTAATCCTAGCACTCAGAGGCAGTGGCAGGTGGATCTCTGAATTTGAGGTCAGCTGGTCTACAATAGCCAAGTGCTACAGAGAGAAACCGTGCCTCGAAACACCTCCACCACCCTCAAAAAATTCAATGAACAAGCATTTAAATGGAATCACATTCCCCAACAGCAATTATGATAAAAGCAATAGCTGTATTACAGACCACTCTGCCTTTTTGCATGTGTCTTGGTCCTTGTAGGTTCCCATTACCAGCACCTGTGCAGGGGAAAAAATTTTGTAAAGAGTTACAAAAAATATACTTACTTTATAAAGCAAGGTAGTTTATTTTAAAAAATGAACATCTTTCAAATACAAATAGGAAGACACTGTAAATGACTCTTCTCATGCTATGTTACTTTAAAAGAACTTTTTAATGAACATTCTGACACTACCATTTACACTAAAAGCAATTATAGCTAGTTACTAGAAAAGGCAATATGAATTTCATATAATCACCCAGATTTCCTCTTGGGCCAACCGCTGGTCCTCCAAGATGAAATGAAGGAGGTGGAGGTCCCAGAATTCCTGGTGCTGGATTTGTAGACTGCTGCAGCATGAATGGATCGCCCCTAGTAATCACAACAAAATAAATGAAGTACAATCAAGAGATTCATCACATAAGATTATTAAAGCACCTCTTACATAACTGTGACTATTTAAGCTGCAGGAGTATTTATATACAAGGTAACTGGTGGAAAATGCTGTAGCAGTGAAAGAAGAACTATTACTATGTTCTTTCCTGAAAATTCCTTACACTTGTACTTTCATAAAAAAAAATTATCAAATTCTTATTTGGTGAAGAAACAAAATATTCTTATGAAACATAGGAAGTTAAACTTGGGATTCCTTACATTGAGCTCCTTTATAAACAATAGCCTAAAAATTTTAAACTTACATTGTGTGTCCTGTATCATTGTCAGGATTCCATTCTGGGTAGCTTTAAAAAGATCAGAAAATTAATTTTAAAATAAAAAGGTTCTTTTCACAAAGTAGCCTCCTTAAGCCTCTAAAACAGAGATGATTTATTAGTAAAGTTATCTGAGAATCTACATTTCAAAAGCATGTAACATATTTCAAAAGAACTTCAGACACCAAGTGATATGGAATAAACCTGCAATACTTGTAAATATAAGGGATACATGTTGAAATGATCCTATATTTGTTAAATTGTAAGCAGGGTAAGTGCTGCACAAGGAATTAGAAAGGAGGTTATATGAAGAAAACAAACAACAACAACAACAACAACAAACCCAACTTCCTTCCCCAATATTAGGTATCAAAGCAGAGTTAAGCTGTGGCACCAGAAAGGACAGCCCCAAAGGAGTTAGGTATGTATGGATAATATCTGCTATAGCAGGCAGTTTCTTTGAATTCCATTTCAATGTAGCAGCCTAAATTCAGAACGCAAGCCACATATGTCAAAAGCTTTCCATGACTGACTAGGTTTCTAGTAATTTTCAATTATTCCTCTATATGTTTTGTTCTATAGCATGTATTAACTATTACTAAAGTGCTATCATAGATTTTGATTATCAACCGCCATCTTTTCATTAATTCTACTAAAATTATTTCTTGATTAACAGGCCAATGTGCATTTATCCTAGCAATTAAAAACCAAGTAACAAACCATCATTATATCTATTATTCATGAAGATATATTGTTCATCTGAAATTTAATATTAATCAGACATTATTAATGTGACAGTAACAATGTACATATAAGTAAATGATGAACTTCCCCAAACCAATAATGGCTGTTTCTCATTCACGATAAGGATGCTTTATACGTATTTCAAATTCCTACATTTCAAGAAGAAGCTGGCATCGACGACTGTGACTTGCTCCATTGATATGTTGACTCCACTCCTGCAGCAAAGTAAATTAGTAGAATTAACAAAAATTAAAAGCTAAAATATTTATGTGAACCATTAAATTAATGTGTATGCAGTATCAGGTTGTAAAACACTTCCTCATTTGTTAAGTCACAGTGGTTTAAGTTAAAACCATTTCTGAGTCCTTGAAGCTTGATCCTGCCCTCAAATACTCTATGCACATTCTTGGAAAAACTGGATTAATTTGGTCAACATAATTGAGACCTAACAGTGGAAAGGTGTAGATAGTAAAGATCAAGAAAACAATGGACCTTGAGGTCAACTGAGCACAGTAAATGCTGTGGACCAAACTCAAGTATCCACTATTTTTGGAACTGATTGTTTTGTAATGCTCTGTATAACAAAATCATCATATCTAAAGTGTGTGAATAATTAATTTAAAGTAGAATCTTTAATTTCACCTAGACTTTCAAATTCCAAGTATAGTATACTTTCTACTATAGCAAAAACAAAAACAAAATGAAACAACAAAAAAAGCACTGTCAAAAAAGGCCAACAAGATTTAATGGCTTATCTAAGAAATTTTCCCCGTTTGTCAGATTTAAGCTCCCATATTTCCCTAAAACAGAATCAAATTTAAGGAGTGCGTCTTTCCAAATTTTAAGGAGGGAAACAATGTATTCCATTAGTATTTCCTTTTTTTGTGATTTAGTTTAAAATATAAAGCATTAACTAAATTTTCTTGATTCAAATTAATTTTCCTTTCTCTAAGAAAAATATAAAGTTAACTTTTTATCCAATATAAGAGTTAGGAAAGGTTGGCTTTGCTGTCAAAATGCCTTGGTTTATTTCCTAAAGTGCAATATGACTAGATATGACTCCTAAGTCTAAATTATTTAAATTCATTGCAACAAAATTCCACTGTGGTGGTGAAAAAACAATGAAACAATAAAGGCAAACTATTTGAACACTGCCAAGCATAAGTTATCTATACTGTACTGTTTCAAAAATCCACATTATTTTACAAGTAGTTTTGATTTTCCACCAATTTCCACAAATCGAGACAGTATTTAAAATAGCCACTGTTCTTGAAAGGTCTGAGTAGAATATAAACATGGTCAGGCAATGTATATTTCTCAAATGAGGGGATTAGAGAGCCTCAGCTAAATGAAAGTATAACATCAAATTACACAATTTGACTTTTAAGAAGGTTGAACATGGCATTTTATAAATTGGACCCTAATTTTGATTTATATTGTAACAGTCTATGTATAGTTCATGCTCTAAGAAAGTTAATTAAAACCTTGTGAAAGAACTAAAATGGAACATATCCAAATATAATAGTACTTAGAATGTGAGACTATCAACTACTATTCTTAATATCTCTGAAAACTAGATTGTCTTTCAAAAGTAATAGCTAATAGGAACTTGAGAGATTTCCATAGCTGTTATACAATCAGTTGGGCTAAAGTTTCTACTTGCAACACAATAGACCATTTCTGGAAGCCATTTTAAAAATGGCTGTAAGCAAGAGGCGCCATAGGTAAATTCAAATTCAGAAAAGGGACAAAACGAATCCATCAACCTAAAGAGTTTCAGAACAACTTCAGATACTTTACAAGTATCTACCCTTAAGAAGCAGTGTCTAAGGAAAAGAATAAATGTTATCCCTATTAAGAATGCTTCTGAATTATAGGAGATGGAAAGGGCACAGAACTGAAAAGAAATTATATCCAATCCCCCATGTCCTCTAAGTTTCAAGTTTATGGTAAAAAAATGTAGCTAGTCTTTCAACTACTAGAAAGAAGGCCAAGATCAGAAAATTAGTCATGTACTTCCCAACCCATCCATTATAAATCAGCTCCACTGTACCTAATTCTCTTGATATCTAGTTTAAAATAAGGACTAAGAATTCAACGTTTAAAAAAAAAAAAACAACACAAAAAACCTTCTGGATTCTATTCTGACATAATTCCTATATGAGATAAAGAATAGGGATCCACTTTTCGAATTTACAAGTTTAGTGGGAGAAAAAATTCTACACTCACACTTATGTCTTTCAGGTATCTTTTTTGTTTTCTGAGGCAGGGTCATAGATGGCTTTTTGAGTACTGAGATGAAAGACATGTGGCACCAGACTCTTTGAGACATTGAAGTTTTATAATAATCATTCTGAAAAGATTTCTAAAGTGGCAGAATAGAATGTAATTTAAAGACCTAAGTAATACTAAAAGGAAAAAAAAATAGAAATTCAAGTAATAAGCCAAAAAAAGCCGCAGTGGGCAATTTTCTTTAAGTGAAAGGAACTTGAAAGAAGTTTGAGACTGTATAGATATGCTACTTGATGTGCTACAGTGACCTAGAAAAAACTCAAAAGACGGTTACTTAAAAATCACCTACAAATATAAAGTAAGGGCACTCCATCATGACAAGTTAGATTATGCTTTTCACTTGAACTGTGTATAATGTAGGCAGGCCATTTAACATTATCATTAAGTGAAAACAACAGATTTTCCAAGTTATGCAGTGATACCAGAGAGCAGGATACTTATTTTTTTCATTGTCTATGTCCACCACAGAAATTTTTTAACAAGTCACATCTGTATCTGTTAATAGTTCATTGCTGAAGTAAATCAGCTAAGTTGAGGCAACTATAAAACAGAAAATCTAAGTGCTTAAATGTGTTCCAATTGGTCTAACCTACAAACAAATTTTATAAACGCAATGGTTAAGCAAAAGTCCTCTAAAATAATTGTTAAATATACCTAGTATTTTGAAGAATATGCAAACTAGAACCCAAGCATTTTTTATAAGCTAAAAATACTCCTTAATCCAAAGTATCATCAAGTATTTCAAACTGCTCTTTTGTTAGTTTAGATTCATTTATATCATTAGCTTTTGGGAACTAGGACGTAGTAAAATTTGGAGGAAATTTTTTTTTTATATATAAAATAGAAACTTGTATCTGACAAATCCTCTTATGGTTCCTTTTTGTGTTCCTTTCTTCCAACAGCAAAGATTTAAGATCTTTGTTCTTTAAGATCAGTTTCATTTGATCACCGTAAGTATTTTCCTTGGAATTTAGAAATCTTCTCTAAGAACACCAGTCATATAATTTCTGCTATATTTCTTGGTAAAGAGGTTAAGAACTAACATAGGAAAAGCTGGAGCCAATCAAATTTAATGGACTTTTTTTCAATGCTTTAATTTACACCAGACTAAGTTTTCAAGTTTAGTATAGAATAAAAACATGGCATAGTTAGTGTAGCTAACAAATTTGGGAAAAATAAAATGTCTTGACAAATAAGATTTGTTCATTTTTTTTTTAAGAGCTCCAGGTTCTATTTCTTTGTTGAGACAGGGTCTCACTACTTAGACCTGGCTGGCCTGGAACTTAGAGATCCACCTGCCTCTGCCTCCCAGTGCTGGGATTACAGGCGTGAGCCACCACGCCCAGCGGTTCTATTTCTTAAATGAAAAACCTACAAACTTAACTTTGACTTTTATGTTAACTTATTTGATATGAAATAAAAGATTAAAAGATAAAAATGCTGAGATCTAATCACAGTAAAGGGAACAATAAAACAAAAAATTTTAACAGAGTCTCGTGGATTAAAAAACAAAACAAAACAAAAACCACTAAAAAATGAAGTTAAAAGAAAGTGATATGAAAAGAAAATGTCCCAGATGCTGCTGTAAAGAAAAACCCTGTAACAGTGACCATAAAATCAATCTCATGATAGCAATTATTCCAGTTAGATAGGTTACTACAAAGCACATCGGGAAAAATGGATGTTCATAGATTACAGATCAAGCTAGTGGGGGTGCTGCACCATTGACTTTAAGTCAACTGCAATATATACTGAAAAATAGAATTTTAAAAACTCCAGTGAGAATGAGTAACACTGAAAAAGTTGAAAGAGAAGGACATTTAAAGGGGCATTTTGAAAAGGTTTCCATTTTGCCAGATGTGATAATTAAAGGAGAATTAGTTTTTCCCCCCCACAAATGACTATTCCAGAAGTACAATAAGCCTAAGTCAGAAAAAGAATTTTCTTACAAGGAACACAGAGCTGGATAATGTAGTCAACGATTTATCAAAGTCTCTAAAGGGACAGATGCAATAAATATGGGATAATAAAAAGTGAGCTTTGAAGTATGTTTAAGGAAGTTGTGGAAACGGAGAAAAAAAATGATGAAAAATTTCAGTCATAGTATGAGAGTTTGTGTTAAAGGGAAATTAAAAAAGGAAGAATGAACTAATCTAAAATATGAAACATACTGAAACACACACCAGGGCTCTACATTAACTTTCCCTGTAGCCACAGATAAGGAAAAAAGAGAATTGTACAAGAATATATCTTTGACTACATACAAATCAGCAATCAAGACAGATGGAAAGCTGAAATCTAGCATCCTAAATGGCAAAGCACATTGACTTCAGAAAAAAAATGCTTAAAACAATTCAACAAAGCAGACCAGGGGGAAAAAAGCCTGCTTAAATATGATTAAGAAGAACAAACTGATGCCAAAAAAACAACAAGATAATCCCAGTGGATGACAGCTTTGTGGCCAGAAGCATTCTAGGTAGACTGTATTATTAATGTAAAGCCCTGGTTTATATTGCTAAAAAACAATTACCTTCCAAATAAAGTGTTCTCAAAAGTATAACAATTCTTGATCAACTCAATGTCATCAGACTACAGAATTAGAGTAAAAGATATAGGTAAATACAGAATAGGCACTACAATGTAAAAGAAATTAGAAGCATCTGTTGCTTTAACTCACCTTATTAGAATGAACTGGCAAATCACATATAGAGCACAGATGGGGATAACCCTTCGGTAAGAGTCCATGGAAGTCTTCAATATTGCTACTTGGAGGAGCGCCCCTCTTTTTCTCAAAGAGAGATCTCTCTTGTAAGGGGCCAGGACCACGTCCCATTCTCTCATACTCACTGTCAAATTTATGATAGTTATGCGAGGTCTCACCAAAAAAAGAATCATCCCTACACCTTTCTCCATCTCTTAATCTGTCATCTTCATAATCCATTCTGTCATAATAACCAGATTCTTGAGAACGACTTCCATGGTCATAATCAAGCACTGGGTTGAGACTAGGACCACGATCATCAAAACTATCTCTTCTAAAGTGCCTTTTTTCTTCCCAATCATCCCTAGGTACTCTGTATGGTGGCTCCCGTGTAGCAGATCTGCCATCTCTACCATAACTCAATGAAGGGCCTTCTTCAGTTCTCCTCCTTTTAAGCTGTAGAAGGATTTGGGGCAAGTTCTCAGGAGTAATCTTGTCCTCTGGATAACGACTCAGTTCATCTAAGTCTCTAGCAGACAGACCAAAGCTGGCCAAAATGTTACTGGCCTGGTCTGCATCTCCACGGTGTTGAGAAGACAAAGGGAGTGGACCTCTACTTCCAATGTTAAATATAGACTGCAAATTATGGGAAGAAGTACTAGCAGAAGACAGTGCGCTATGAGCTCCTTGTTGATTCAATGAAGAACTCATTCCAAGATTCATTAAACTAGCAAGGCGTGCAGTACCCTGGTTCATCCTTCCAAGAGATGCTGGCATACTTAAAGACTGGGTAGCAGCAGCAAGAAGGCCTATTCCTGCTGCAGACAGGTCACGCCCATGACCCTGTGAGTCCCTACCGAGAGATGACTGCTGGAATGACTTGGACATTGTAGAACTATCTCTTGTCTATTTTATAGATCAAAAAAAA
>CABHPH010128486.1:967-14945 GCA_902168325.1 Peromyscus nudipes
AAATAAATAAATAAATATAAATAAACAAATATAGAGATGAAGGACTTTGGGGACTGGTTTGCATTTCTGGCCTCAGATTTCTTCTGGCAAGGCGACTAGGGGCTAGAGGCCCCCAAATTACCATTCATCTGGCCTTGTTGTGGAAATTTGCAAGGGATTTGCAGTAATTATATGACAAAATGCTTGCAAATCTCACTCATTGCTGAACAGAAACAGGCGGGTCAGGGATTGAACACTTTCAGCTGGGTAATTTGTAAATGTCAATCAGGCAACGGGGCAGAGAGAGGGGGGTGGGGGAGAGAGGGGGAGAAGCCAGAAAAAAGACTGTAGCAACAACAGGCTGCTTCCTCCTCCCAGAATCTAGGAATCAAAAGGCCCAGGCCAGATCCTGGACAGGAGTGGCGAGAGAAGGGGAGGAAGGAGGAGAGGGACAGAGGAGGTGGGGACAGCAGTGGAGGGGGCATGGGTGGAGGGAGATGGGGGAGGGAGAGTTGTGGATGGAGAAGAGACTGAATCAGGAAAAACAGTTTAAATAAAACCAGGGGAGATTAAATTAACTGATACATACATTCCAAGAGGTAGGTCGCAGGAGCAGCCATAAATACCAGCACCCTATCTCCCCTGCTCGAGACAGCGGGGAGAGCCAAATAAAATTAAAAGATATAACAATAAAAATTACAAATGCATCTGGAGGTCCTGTACTCCAGGTCTGTAATGGAGGCTCCATGCAGCAGGATCGGGGGGTACAGCCCTCACACAGACCCGGGTGCCCCTCCACATAGAGGCTGGGAGACTGTTAGTTTGGTTATTTGCTGGGTCTACAGCTTCACTCAATAGAGGGCCTACAGGGGTGATGGTTTATCGCCAAGACAAGTGATTTTGCACATTGTAATTTACAAGGTCTTTTCTGGTAGTTAACTACATGGGGTGGGGGCGGAGGGCTTTATTTCAGAGGTGAGGCTTAAAGAGGCAGGGACTTAACTTGAGATGATGTTCTAGCTAACTGGTAGAACAAGGATTTGAACCCAGGATCCCTTTCCACAACTGTCACCGTTTGAATCTGTGTTTGAATCCTTGCTCCCCGGCTGCTGGAACTATTTTGAAAGATGGTGGAACCTTGAGGAGTTAGAGTTAGGCTGCTGGAGGTAGGGCATGAAGGGCAGGCCCTTGGGGGTTGTAGCCTGCCCTGGATCCTGCCTTCTTCGCTTCCTGATCTCCTGTGATGTGAGCATCTGATTGTTCCACATCGCCTTCTCCTCCATGATGAAACCCTCAGACATCATGAGCCAAATAAGTCCTTCCACTTGTAAGTTGTTTCTGTCAGACAAAAACAGTAACAGCCATCAGGGACTTACTGCTACCAGGCTGTCTGAGAGACCCTCTGAGCAGGGAAGCGACGCTCCATCCCTGTGTCTGAAGACTGGCTTGCCCCAGGTTCTAAACCGGCCAAGGTGGCAGCCCCTTCACAGAAGCATCCACCTTTCCACATTTGAAAGACTTCTACTTTTAGAATCTAAAAGTTACTTGCCAACCCGCCAGCCACATGCGCATTCCTGGCTGTAGTTCTAACATCTGTAGACTGGGGAAATGCCTAATGGCCCCAAAGCGACAAGTCCAAAAATGCTTTTAGGGAAATTTTAATTTACTCTTATCACCATAATACTGAGGAAGAGGGTGACCACAAAACACAAACATAAGACAGTCTCACCAGGCATGGTGGCACATGCTTTAAATCTGGGGAGGCAGAGACAAGCCTGATCTACATAGTGAGTTCCAGACTACATGGTGAGAGCCTCTCAAAAGAGGTGGAATGGGAAGAGAAAACAGGGTCTCTACAGGTCTCCAAACATATTTAGACATACCTGAGGCAAAGAAGATCTACTCTCTTGGGAGAGTTCCAGAGCCTTCTCGCCTACCAGTATTCATACCCCAAGGGCTTCCATCTGCCAGCCTGGGCAAGGTTAGATCCCTTGGAGGTAGATCCCGAGGAGGGCTGAAAGGGAGGCAGCCTGGCATCACTAAAAGCCTAACCAAGCCTGGGAAAGACCAAAACAAACCAGTCACTGTTTCAGCCTCACATCCACCCAAGACCCCACTTTACGCACTTCCGTCACGATCTCCAAGTGGGGCTTGTTGAGAGGTGTTCCTCCTTCAGGTTTGAGCTGAAGCCTTGTGGGCTCCACTGCCTGGAGTGTCCCATCCTCTTTAGGGGACCAGCAAAGCCTGGGGGACCCCCTACTGCATGCTGACCAGGTGCAGAGCTGTATAGGAACACAGAGGGACCGGCGGGCTTGTTCTCCGGGAGCGTGTGGTACAGTCAACATTGTCACAACCACCCCAACACACGACCCCCAGCCTAGAAGTGACTTTGTCAGCACATAATTACATGCATTGTCTTCTGTGAGTTCAAAGTGTTCCGTTGTGGAATAGCAATCAGGTGACTCTTTCACTTCCACCTCCGCCTCTGCTCTGGTTTTTATTTTCTCGGTTTTCATCTTGCTCTGTTGCCCAGGCTGGCCTCGAGCTCCCGGACTCCAGCAATCCTCCTGCCTCAGTCTTGGGTGTAGCTGGGGTCACAAGCATTTATCACATTCCTAGACCCTTTCTTTTAACGATTACTTTTTAGATTACATTTATTCACGTATGGGGGGGGGGTCCACGCTGAGGTATGTGCAAGCGCTCAGAGAACAGCTTGCTGGCATCCATTTCTTCCTTTCACCTGTGGTTTCTGGAGATCAAACTCAGGTCAAGCTTGGTAACAAGCACCTTTGTTCACTGAACCCCCTTCTTTATATTTATAAACATTGACACTTCAGGGATAAGAGGCCACAAGTCCCCGGCAGGCTCTGGGCAGGGCAGGAGCTAGCTCTCAAAGCCATCTACTGAGCAAGAGCTGCCACCATGCTGGTACCCAGATGTCCTGCGATTGGAGACTCTGGGAAAGGGTGACAGCACCCGAAATCCTCTCCACCCACCACAGCTGAGAGCCTTCCTTCTCTGCCTGGCCTTCTTCAAGAGACTCCCTGCCCTTTCCTTCAACCAAGATCCCAGCTCTGGAAGTCAGAGCTCTGCCCTGATTGGCTTAACTCTGGACCTGTTGCAATTCCTGCCTGCTTCCAATGGAAATGATCCTGGGGGAAGGTTACCAGCAACATGTGCAAATGATCCACTTAGGTTTGACTGCATAGATGCTGCCCCTGTAGAGTGCAGCAGTTTGGAGTCTAGTCATTTCCGGGGCTCATGTCTTTGTACCTTGTTTGTCTGACTTGGAAAATGGGGTTACTTACCAGCAGCTCTGATTGGAAGGTTGTGAAGAAGATAAAGGGCATACTAAGTGTGTCCTGCAAATGCTGTTTTTCCTGTGAGGCTCATACCAGGACATGGGATTGGGGAGGATGAGGGAGATTGAGTAAAACTGAGGAGTGGGGAGCTCGAACCACTGCTGGGAGTCAGGAGGAACTGTCCCCAAAAATACCTGGGCCAGACGCAAAGAGCAGTGAGTCTCCCTGAGCCTCAGTTTCCCCAACTGTAAAGTGAGGGAGTTTGATCGGAAATCTGAAGGTGTCTCTAATGCTAGGAATTGGTGTTGGGAAGAATGATAGAGCAAGGAAGAGCGGGGCCCAGTATAAACCTAGATGATAATCTAGGACAGGACAAGGATGATGCTCGACCAGCCTCAGCCTGGGAACAGTCAGGAACTTCCGCCAGCAAGGTGACCTGGAAATTCCGTGTCTGAAGAGAAAGGTAAGCCATCTCCCAGGGACCAGCAGCACCACCACCAGCAGCGGCCAGTAAAGGACGAAATGCTGGGGAGGGGGGAATAGCCCCGACCTGCTCACCGTACCTGCTCGTCATTGGCTCCACCCTCAGCTGAATTTAATGAATCTGAGAAAAATTACGAAGTCTCATAAAGCCACAAGTATCATAAAAAACTATAATAAAATTGAGAAAAGCTATTAAGTTATAAATACACCAATGCGTACAACATCACTCAGTCGGGGAGGAAGTCGCTATAAAATAAAGTCATTCCACAAGTGACTAAATCTCTTCATTCACAAGGCTCACCCTGCCCTTTACCGGCGCCCAACCCCGGTGCCCCCGCCAGGAGTTTGTGTAACATGAACTTGCCCGCGACAGACACCCGTGGGTAAGGAGACAAAGAAAAAGGAACGAAGATTACACAGAGACCGACTGACAGACAGACAAACAGCAGGAGCTCTGTGCCCCGGTGCAATGGGGTCACCAGATCGCCAGTCACACTTGCAGAGCAAAAATGGAGATCAGCAGATCGCCAGTCACACTTGCAGAACAAAAATGGAGATCACCAGATCGCCAGTCACACTTGCAGAGCAAAAATGGAGAAGGGAAAAAAAAAAAAAAAAAAAAGAAAGGCCAGTCCCGGAGGGGAGTTTGTAGGCATTTGGCTGGATGCCGACCACCCTCCCGGCTGGGCCCCGGCGAGTCCTGCGCTGGTCCCCCCACCCCCAACTCCAGCGCTATGAATATTCATCGCCGTAATTAGAGTGCTGGGGTGGGGGGCGCCCATCACCGTTATTTGTGCGTCCAATAAAAACAAACACGCTAATGAGCAGCTTTCACTGGGAAGCTACGGCAAGCACTGTGCAAGGGCCAGGCTCAGAGGGAAGGACGCGGGGAGAGTGACCTCAGGCCGAGGACACCAACAAAGGACCCAAGTCCATGGGAACCTCTCACACCTAGAAAGAACCAGACATTCTCTTTTACGAGGGAGTCAGAAACCCCCAAGAGAACGGCTCGAAATGGGTGTACAGTGGTACCAGCCACCCCAGATTGCACCAAGCAGCCCTGCCCCACCCCACCCCCCACCCCCTAAGCTGCGACACACCTGGTGACTCAAAAGACCTGGTGGGTTTTCTGAGATGTCTTCCCATGGACTAAGGCCGGAGGTACTCCCTGGGCCTGGCTCCCTCCTGGAACGCGGGCAGGAAGCCAGGAGCGCTCTGGGATCCTGGCAGGGGGCTGAATTCTGGGTGCCAAGGGCAGAGCAGTGGGTGGCAGTGAGCTCCAGGCTAGGAAGACAAGCTTGGCCACAGGAGCGGGCAGAAGCAGGGACGGAGGCAGAGGAATTCAGGGAGCCACGATGGGGAGGGCGGTGGGGGAGGGGAGCAGGCTCTCTCCAGAAGGGCTGCTTTTTATTTCTCCATTTTCCCAGCTCAGCAAACAGGCATCTAGAGGTTAAGAGCGTTGTCGTTATCACACTCCAGCAAGTGGCTTAGAACCAGGTGTGAGACCAACGTCCCTCAACTTCAGACCTGCGGGCTTTATCTGGGGGGCTGGTAGAAGGCCAGATCCCCACTGAGCCTGAGTGGGTCTCTGAATGCCAGTTGGGCCTAAGAGGCTTGGCTCTTCCTGGAAACAGTGTACGGAGTCCGTGCCACCATGATTTGACCCAGCACACAGTTTGCCCTTCAGTAACGTCTGCTCATGGGGAGAAAAGAAAGAAAAGACCTGGTGGGGAGGATTTGATGTGGGGGGTGGGGATAGGAGAGAGCAGGAGCGATGCAGAAGGAGGCTGAGGTAAAGGCCTGCAGCCACGGTTTTCAAGTTTGCACCATTAGATCAAAGTACGGGTTCTGTGTGTCCGTGTTAAGACAGGCACAAAGTGTAAACGTCCATCCGTGGTGACGGCAGTGACGCAGCGCAGCAAAGAAAGGCGTTTGAAGCTAAGCAAAGGGACCCGAGTTCAATTCCCCCAGACCCACATAATACAAGGAGAGAACTGACTCCCAAAAGTTATTCTCTAACCTCCATATGTGTGTGTTCACATGAGCGCGCACACACACACACACACACACACACACACACACAGTAAACATTATTAATACTTAAAATTAAATCATGGCAGATCCCTACCATGGAATGCCATTCAGCAATACAAAGGACCCAGCAGCTGATACCTGGAGCCACATGAATGAACCTTGGAAACAGCTGAGTGCTGAAGACAGTCTCAAAAGGGTACAAAAGATACGAATACATTTTTATGTGATACCCAGAGTAAGCAAATCTTTAGAGACAGAAAGTACTTTAGTGGTTCCTAGGGCTAGAGAGATAGGGGAACTTGGAGATGACAGGGATGCAGGGCTTTTGGAAGAGGTAATGAAACGTTCTAAAATTGATGCTAATGGTGGCCGCACACCTGGGAATGTACTAAAAGCCACTGGATTGTGCATTTCACATGGATGAGTTGCATGGCGTGTAAATTCTATCTCAATAAAGCAGTTAGCAAAACTAAACAAACAGCATGCTAAATAAAAGATTTGATCCAAAACACCACCCAGAAAAAGAAAATCTATATAGACATAGTTGATTAGTGAATAGTTGCCTACGGCTCAGGGGTGGGCAGGGATTAGCTGCAAAGAGGCACCGGGGAACTTATTGAGACCAGAGAAATGTCCTGTAACTAGGTCATAGTGATCGTTGTACACCTCCATACATTCACTAAAAACCATGAATACTATGCTTTAATTGTAGGTGAATTGTATATGTGTGTGAACTATAATCTCAGAAGTGGGGGTGGAGGTCACCACAACATGAGGAACTGTATTAAAGGGTTACAACATTAGGAAGGTTGAGAACCACACTGATCTACAAGATGGAAGGCTCTCTGTGTCCATGCCCCACCATTCCTCCAGGGAGACCCAGGTGGACAGCCTATGCCACAGGGGGCAGGAACCACTCGCTCTCTTCTAGGGCGTTCCTCCACTTCACAGAGCAGCATAGTTAATTTCCCAGCAGCCTCTCCGCCATTGACTGAAATTGGCAGCATGAATAGGAAACGCTGTTTATTTACCACTAACCTCTGTCTTGCTCCTCTTAAATACTGGGGGGGAACCGTAGCCATTAGGGTCAGAAGAAAATTACCAACATGCAGTGTCGCTGTGGGTGGGTGAAAATGATATTAGAGATGGGGGGAACGGCGAAAAAGCAAACAGAGGAGGAGGTGGGGGTGGGAAGGAGGGAAATGCCTCCTACCAGCAGAGCATGAAACGCAATAAAATTAAATAAAGATCTAATGGATGGCTGAGAAACCTCAGAGCTTGAGGAGGGGAGAGTTCTGTAGTCTTTTTTTTTAATGTTTATTACATTTATTTATGTGGGTGTGGGGGTACACACAATCCTTGATGTGTGTGGGGGCCAGAGGACAATTTGTAGAAGTTGATTCTCTCCTTCCACTATGCAGGTTCCGGGTATTGAACTCGGGTTGTCAAGCTTGGTGGCAAGCACCTTTGCCCACTGAGCCATCCTGCCAGCCGCAGAGGGTTGGTTTTGATTCTAGACCATGTAGATGGTCATTCTAGATCCAGTTCTCTGAGCTGAGGACCACTGAAACTGTTTCTCTTTCTTTCACCGAGAAACTGGTCCAGGGAGAGACTAAAGACAAAACCCTCCATCACCCCCACCCCTGTTCATACCGCTGTGGTCTCGGAGTCCTGGAATTCCCCTTCTCCTGGGGCTTCACCCCAGAGCATCCACTTCTCTGCCTGTCCCCACCCTGGCAGAATTAATTGGAGGCAAGAGAAACACATTTATTGCCTCCCTCCTGCTCCACACTAAATCTTGTGGCAGTGCTTCTAAAAGTCAATAAAACGAGAAGGGAGATGCGATAAAATTAAGGTGGAAAGTGTGATGAGGAGAGGAAATGGGAATCTTCTTTTTAATTTAGCTTTAATTTTAAATTTTTTGTCACCTCTCCAGGCAGCCTGCACACTGTGGTGATGGAGAAGTGATTGGAGGAGGGGCTGGTCTGGCTTTTTTAAGGACTAGAGGAAAACTGCACCCTGGGCCTGATCTTGGGGAGACATCACTAGGAGCAGGCACTGGGTAGAAAGCATGCCTGCCAAAACGTTGCTCCTCATAGGTCTGGGGGATGGGGCATCTCCTTCTCCCTGCTCCCAGCCAGTGACCAGCCCTAAGGGCTAACTGGGTCTGGTGGGCTGCTCAGAGCAGGAATGGTGTCTTAGCTGAGCGGTTACTGTGTTCCAGGAATCCCAGTACTCCATGGTCCCTCTCCTTTTTGTCCCTCATGTCAATGATAGGAGGTAGACACCACTTCCCCGGTGTACCAATGAGGACCTTGAGGACAGAGGCTGGAACTGCCAGTCATTGAGCTGGTAGGGGAGACTGCTAATCAGGAAGCAGACAATGGAGACTTCCCGTTTGGTTGGGATGCTTTGGTTTGGTTTGGTTTGAATTTGAGATGAGGTATCTTGTTGTCCAAGCTGACCTAAAATTCACTGTGTAGTTGAGAATGACCTTGAAAAAAAAAGATTTATTATTTTTTAAATTGTCTCTGTGTGGTTATGCGCGTGTGAGTGCAAGTGTCTGAGGAGCCCAGAAGCATCAGATATCCCTGGATCTGGAGTGACAGGTGGTTGTGAGCCATGATGTAGGTGCTAGGAACTGAACTCAGGTCCTATGCAAGAGCAGGATGTGCTCTTCTTAACGGTTGAGCCATCTCTCCAGCCACCAATGGGGAGCGTTTGATCCTCCTGAGTGCTGGCATTACAGGTGTGCACCATCATGCCCTGCTTTGATGGTGGATAATTCTTATTTAGTGAGTGGATGAATTAATGAATGATACTTAAATACAAAATACTAACAAAGTAAGCTGGACATGGAGGTAAATATCCCAGCCCTAAGAAAGCTGAAGCAGGAGGAATTTAAATTTGAGAATAGCCTGGGCTATAAATTGAGAATACCTCAAAAAGAAAATCAAAAACTAATAAAATGACAAGGGCTAGGTGGGGAATATAGCTCAGTGGTAGAATACATGCCTGGTATAAAAGAGAGGCCCTAGATCCAATCTCAAATGTGTGTGTGTGTGTGTGTGTGTGTGTGTGTTTGTAGAGGCAGATATGCAAGAGCCAATGACCCTAATGCCCTCACCCCAGAAATGCTGGGGGAGCCAGAGAAAGGTAGGTGGCCTGACCCAAGACAATCTGAAGCTTCTTGGTGCTGGTAGGAAACACCTCAGGTCAGGTCAGGTACCTGGTCCCTCGTCCCTGTATGTGATTCTGCTTTTGATTTTTTTGTTTGTTGTTATTTGTTTGTTTTTCAAGACAGGGTTTCTCTGTGTAGCCCTGACTGTCCTGGAACTCATTCTGTAGACCAGGCTGGCCTCAAACTCAGAGATCGGCCTTCCTCTGACTCCCAAGTGCTGGGATTAAGGACATGTGCCAATATTCCATGTTTCATCAATCCAGGCGCTCTCGATAGAGGGGCATAACCCCAAGACAGGGCAGCTTGGATCCAGTTATAACCCTTTTCTCAAGCACTGGGCCCTGGAGGAGCAGCATTATTGGTGTCTCTTAGCTTGGAACCAGACAGGTATCCTAAAGGACCACAGCAGGGCCTCTTTGGGCCTGTAAGGGTTCAGATCTGGAGGCTGTGAAGACACTTTGGGACAAGAGGGCAGTTCAACTGTTCACTCAGAACGGTGAGGAGCAGAGGACAGATGTTCCTCACCTCACCAGGGGTCTTCAGGAAAGCCCCTTCCCACAATGCTGAGGCCCGTTATCTCCCTGCACTCAATGGGAGACCCATAGGCAGCACTCCCACTTCCTGAGTGGACCCGTAGCTCAGCTTTGGTGGGAACCTCAGGAAGTCGGCAAGGGATGGGTACTGAGACTTTTTCACATAGAGGAGCTTAGACCAGAGATCTTCCAGGTCTGTATCGTGACACTGGCACCAGGCCCAGGTTGTGCCTAGGGAAAGTCTGGTTGCTGTCTGTCTACCTTCTTTCAACTAGGGAAAAAAACAAGTTTTCAAGATGCTTTCCTCCATCAAGTGTGAGCCGCGCCCACCCCTCCCCAACCCTACCTCCTGGTGCACAGGACCCACTGACCCACCCACCCACCCAGTGTCACCTCCTTATGACGCCCCAGCCCTTCAACAGGAAGCAAGAAAAGGTGGACTTCTTGACTAACAGCCTTCCCAAATACCCAACATAGTGTTCCCTTCATTAAAAATAATCATTCTCAAAGCTCCTCTAAGACCTCAGAGAAATGTGCGTGAAGTACTTGTTAGATTTTTCAAAAGCAAGTTCTCAGGACACAGCACTGATTGTGTTTGTTTTCATTTGAGGTCCCAGCTTTATCAGGTATGTTCAGAAGACTAGGAGATACACCAGGTGTTTACGGTGGCTTTTGTTTCTTCCTTATTAATCGATTTTCCAAAATCGTTCACTATGATCATAGTGTCCTTCTACTATGTGTAAGAAATGATACATGGATTTTTAGATGCTGCCTTATTGGCCTGAAACTACTAGAAGAAAAACCAGTGAAACACTTCGTGACCTCCGGATAGGCAAGGGTGTTCTGAATAGGATACAGGTGGCTCAGGAAATAGGGCCAGCATCAACAGATTAAAAGGCTTCTCAACAACAAAGGAAATAGTTAACGGAGAGAAAAGACCGTCTTTGGAATGGGAGAAAATATTTCCGGCTATACATTTTTTTTGTTTGGTTTTGTTTTGGGGTTTGTTTTTGGTTTTGGTTTTGGTTTTTTGGTTTCTGGGTTTTGTTTGTTTCTTTCTTTTGTTTTGAGACAGGGTTTCTCTGTGTAACAGTCCTGGCTGTCCTTTGTAAACCAGACTAGCCTCAAACTCAAAGATGCACCTGCCTCTGCCTCCTGAGCGCTGGGATTAAAGACGTGCGCCATCATCGCCCAGCTCAACCATACATTGACAGGAGGATTGGTATGTAGAGTACACAAAGAACTAAAAATAAATAAATAACAAGAAATTAAACGCCATCAATAACTGGGTTAATGAAATGAACAGACAGTTCAGAAAAGAAGAAATACACACAAGAAGTGAGATGATTCAGGAGGTAAAAGTGTTTGTCACCAACCATGAAGACCTGAACTCAATCCCTAGGACCCCCTAATGATGGAAGAAGATGTCCTTTGACCTCTACGTGCAAAATGGGACTCATCTGTGCACACACACACACACACACACACACACACACACACACACACACAACCAGGTCAACAAAATTAAAAGTAAATGAATAACTTCCAAATATTTATTCTTAAAAAGATGAAATACCAAAGTTGACCAAAACTATATGAAAAAATGTTCAACTTCACTAACCATAAGAGAAATGCCAATCAAAACTTCTTGGAGATCCCATTTTACTCAAGTCATAATGTCAGCCACTAAAAAAAAAAAAGCCCAGCAAGGAAACTGGAGAGAGGGCTCAGCAGTTCAGAGCACTGGTTTCTTTTCCAGCTGACTTGGGTTCATTCCCAGCACCCACATGGCAGCTCATAACCATCCGTAACTCCAGTTCCAGGGGATCTGATGCCTTCTTCTGGCCACTAAGGATACTGTATGCACATGGCTCACAAATATACATGCACGCAAAACACTCATGTACACAAAAAATAATAAAATTAAATTAAAAGCAACAACAAATGTGGATGGACAAACAGGAACCCTTATCCACTGCTGTTGGGGATGCAAACTAGGCCAGCCACTACGGAAGTCAAAAGGGAGGTTATCCTCGAAACTGAAAATAGATGTACCCTATGATCCAGCTATTCCATTTCTGGGTAGTTGCCAGAAAGACTGGAATCGGCATGCCACAGAGACACTTGCACATCAATGTTCACTGCTCACAATAAGTTATGGAACCAACCTATATGTCCTTAAACAAAGGAATAGGAAAAGAAACTGTCACACACACAATGGAATTTTTCAAGCATAGAGAAGAATGATTTACGCCTTTTGCAGGAAAATGGGTTCAACTTGAGGTGATCATATCATGGATTAAGCCAGTCTCAGAAAGACAAATACTTTTTTTTGTGTTTCTTGGATTTTTGCATAGTTACATAAAATCATGGTATAAATGTAAAATGAAAGTACAAGTGAAAGATCTGTGGGAATGAGGGAGACAAATTAGAGGGGGAGAGAAAGGGAAGGGTATACATGCTTGCTGATTTTATATATATATATATATGTATATAGTATATATTATATGCTTGTTAATTTTTTAAAATTCTGTCTTGTTAAAAAGAGGTGAGAAGAAAGAAAGAAATTCTGCTTTATTAGGTTTTAATTTTTAAAATATCGATACTCCAGCCAGACACACCTGTAATCTCAGCACTCAAGAGGCATATGCAGCAGGATTACCACAAGTTTGAGATCAACCTGGTCTATACAGCAAGTTGCAGGCTAGCCACAGCTACATAGTAAGACATTGTCTTGAAAAGAGAGGGGGAAAAAAGATTATCATGGTGTGACTCTTTGTAATCTCATAAACAACAGCCAAGAACAATTCATTTGCGAGTGTGTATGTGTGCATGTATGTGGCGGGGTGTGTGTGTGTGTGTGTGTGTGTGTGCATATGTGTGGTATTTGTGTGTGTGTGCATGCGTGTGTTTGGGCTTCAACTCCCCCACCCTCTCTCAGTGACTGCTGTTCATCATAACCAGGACAATTAACCATCCCCTTATTATTCACACGTCATGATTACTAATCACCCTTATTAATATCCATGCTTTGCAAAAGCAGGCAGCAGTCTGGCTCAGATGCTCCAAGCTCCACAGGAATCCAATCCCCGACCCCAGGCGCGTTCTTTCCTGTTTGGTGCCTTCACCTCTCCTGGATTGGGGAAAATCTGCCCTTCCCTACCCTTCCACAGTGGCCCACTGGCCATGATTGCCCGACTCTGCTTGCTCATAGGGCCTCACACCCCTGGAGGGCCACCGAAGTCCCCAACTCCATCCACCACCTGAATCACAACCTCCCTTCGCTGGGATGGAGACAAAGGCTTCTTCCTACAATGATGCCTTTTCTCAAACCACCCCCCATGCTCACTAGGTAAGCTTTACACCAGACAGCCACAAAACCAGAACTTCATGGCTACGCCGTTCATCCGCCTTAGTCTCTGAACATGCTATTTTAGGGCATGGGGCACACCAACTGTTCCACGTTACATCAGTGAAAGATAACACTGACTGTTCAGCGGTGTGGAATTCCCTGGCGGATGGCGTTCCGTGCGGGTGTGTACTGTGGATCACTGAGCCCCTCGGTAGCTCTAGGGAGTGTTGAAGGGAGCAATGCGTCAGGCAAGCAAGATCACACTGCCACACGTGTACACACCAAATTTATAATGCATCAGCATGCCAGCCAAAGGGGTTGATGTAACCTTTTCTGGCTTCAGGAGAGTCCAAATCTGTCACCAGAGGTAGTAGTCATCCATTTCTGCTTTGGGTCAAGATAACAGATACTGACCATTGCCCAGCCCACCTCAGAGGCAGAGTCTCCTCCCTGGACCTGCTCACGGGACAGACTAGAGTGAAATGATGAAAGATGTTTGAAGAAGACACGCAGGGTCCTTGCATGTTGTAGCAAGAAATTAGAGACATTTCATGTGCCTGACAACAAAAGAGTTAACCAAACAAACGCTGCTCCATCGACATGATGGAGTGCCACGTGGTCATTAAGATGACAGGAGAGTGGACTCAGCCACCTGAGGATGTCTGCAGGAGCTGAATCGGCTTGAAGTCGGTCAGACAAACAAAGGAAGGAGGCGCCACTGAGGGGTACGGTCCCCAGAAGCCGGGGTTCTAACCTAAGACCAGACATAAACCAGGCTTGACTGCCCCGTTTGTAAAAGACAACCCCATTGCCAGAACTGACCAAAATGTAAATGTGTAGAAATAAATTTCTTTGGATCGTTTTTTGGAATGAGTCCATATGAGTAAAAGGCAGGCTTACACAACGGACACTCCCATTTTAAAAAGAGAGAGAAGGACGGGCATCGGACGCACTCTTTTATCCCAGCACTCAGGAGGCTTAGGCAGTGGATCTCTGTGAGTTCAAGACCAGCCTGGTCTACATAGTAAGCATCTCAGAAGTATTTCTTTCTTCTTCTTCTTCTTCTTCTTCTTCTTCTTCTTCTTCTTCTTCTTCTTCTTCTTCTTCTTCTTCT
>CABHPH010128487.1:0-15573 GCA_902168325.1 Peromyscus nudipes
GAAAAATTTCCTTAAAGAGGAAATGAAAAACTCCCTTAAAGAGGCAATGAAAAAATTCCTTAAAGAGGAAATGAAAAATTCCCTTAAAGAAATGGAAGAAAAGGGCTGGAGAGGTGGCTCAGAGGTTAAGAGCACTGACTGTTCTTCCAAAGGTCCTGAGTTCAATTCCCAGCAACCACATGGTGGCTCACAACCATCTGTAATGAGATCTGGTGCCCTCTTCTGGCCTGCAAGCATACATGCAGGCAGAACACTGTGTATATAATAAATAAATCTTTTTAAAAAAAAAAAAAAGAAAGAAATGGAAGAAAAAGCAAACAAAAAAATTGGAAGGAAACAGTTCATGATTTGAAAATCAAAATAGAGACAATAAAGAAGACACAAACTGAGGGAATGCTGGAAATAGAAAATCTGACTAAACAAACAGGAACTACAGATGCATGCATAACCAACAGAATGCAAGAGATGGAACAGATATTCTCTGATGTTGAAGACACAATAGAGAAAATTTGTCAGTCAAAGAAAACACTAAAGCCAAAAGTGCCTTAACACAAAACGTCCAGGAAATTTGGGACACCATGAAAAGACCAAACCTAAGAATAATAGGGACAGAAGAAGGAGAAGAATACAAACTCAAAGCACAGAAAATATATTCAACAAAATCATAGAAGAAAACTTTCCCAACCTAAAGAAAGAAATACCTATGAAGATACAAGAAGCTTACAGAACACCAAATAGGCTGGATCCAAAAAAAAAAAAAAGCCCCTTGTCACATGATAATCAAACCACTAAACATATAGAACAAAGAAAAAAATATTAAGAGCTGCAAAGGGAAAAGGCCAAGTAACATATAAAGGCAGACCCATAAGAATAACACCATACTTCTCAATGGAGACTATGAAAGCTAGAAGGTCCTGGACAAACGTTATGCAGACACTAAGAGACCACAGATGCCAACCCAGACTATTATACCCAGCAAAACTCTCAATCACCATAGACGGAGTAAACAAAATATTCCATGATAAAACTAGATTTAAACAATAACTATCCACAAATCTAGCTCTACAGAAAACACTAGAAGGAAAAATCCAACCTAAGGAAATTAAACATACTCATGAAAACTCAGGCTATAGATAATCCCACACCAACAAATTCCAAAGAAGGAAAACACAACACTACCACCAGAAAATAACAATCACTGGTCATTAATATCCATCAATATCAATGGTCTCAAATCACCTATAAAAAGACATAGGCTAAGAGAATGGATATGAAAACAAGATCCATCCTGCTGCATACAAGAAACACACCTAAACTTCAAAGACAGACACTACCTCAGAGTAAAAGGCTGGGAAAAGACTTTCCAATCAAATGGACTTAAGAAGCAAGCTGGTGTAGCTATCCTAATATCTAATAAAATAGACTTCAAACTAAAATCAGTCGAAAGAGATTGGGAAGGACACTACATATTTATCACAGGGAAAATCCACCAAGATGAAGTCTCAATTCTGAACATTTATGCCCCAAATACAAAGGCACACACATTTGTAAAAGAAACATTACTAAAGCTTAAATCGCACATCAAACCCCACACACTATTAGTGGGAGTCTTCAATACCCGACTCTCACCAATGGACAGGTCTACCAAATTGAAACTTAACAGAGAAATAAAAGACCTAACAGATGTTATGACTCAAATGGACTTAATAGATATCTACAGAACATTCCACCCTAACACAAAAGAATATAATTTTTTTCCCAGCACCCCATAGAACCTTCTAGAAAATTGACCACATGCTTGGTCACAAAGCAAATCTCAACAGATACAAAAACATTGGAATAACCTCCTGTATTTTACCAGACCACCATGCCCCAAAGTTAGATTTCAACAACAACAAAAACTATAGAAAGTCTACAATCTCATGGAAACTGAATAATGCCCAACTGAAGCACCAACGGGTCAAGGAAGAAATAAAGAAAGAAATTAAAGATTTCCTAGAATTCAATGAAACTGAAAGTACAACATACCAAAACTTATGGGACACTATGAAAGCAGTACTAAAAAGAAAATTCATAGCACTAAATGCACACATAAAGAAGTTGGAGAAATCTCATACTAATGACTTAACAGCACACCTGAAATCTCTAGAACAAAAAGAAACAAACTCACCTAGGAGGAATAGATGCCAGGAAATAATCAAATTGAGGGCTGAAATCAATGAAATAGAAACAAAGAGAACAATACAAAGAATCAACAAAACAAAGAGTTGGTTCTTTGACAAAAATCAACAAGATAGATAAACCCCCATCCAAATTAACCAAAAGGCAGAGAGAGAGAGCATCCAAATTAACAAAATCAGAAATGAAAAGGGAGACATAACAGACAACGAGGAAATCCAGAGAATCATCAGGTCATACTTCAAAAACCTCCACAAAATTGGAAAATCTGAAAGAAATGGACAGTTTTCTGGATAGGTACCACATACCAAAGTTAAATCAAGTCCAGATAAACTATTTAAATAGACCAATAACCCCTAAGGAAATAGAAAGTCATTAAGTCTCCCAACCAAAAAAAACCCAGGACCAGATGGTTTCAGCACAGAATTCTACCAGATTTTCAAAGAAGAGCTAATTCCAATACTCTTCAAATTGTTCCACACAATAGAAACAGAAGGAACACTTTGTATGAGGCTACAGTTACCCTGATACCCAAACCACGCAAAGATGCAACAAAGAAAGAGAATTACAGACCAGTCTCCCTCATGAACATTGATGCAAAAATACTCAACAAAATGTTGGCAAACTGAATCCAAGAACACATCAAAAAAATTATCCACCATGACCATGTAGGCTTCATCCCAGGGATGCAACGATAGTTCAACATAACGAAAATCTGTCAGTGTAATACACCATATAAACAACAACAACAACCAACCCAAAAAAATGATCATCTCATTAAATGCTGAAAGAGCCTTTGACAAAATCCAACACCCCTTCATGACTAAGGTCTTAGAGAGATCAGGAATACAAGTAACATACCTAAACATAATAAAGGCAATTTACAGCAAGCCAACAGCCACCATCAAATTAAACGGAGAGAAACTCAAAACGATTCCACTAAAATCAGGAACAAGACAAGGCTGTCCACTTTCTCCATATTTATTCAATATAGTACTTGAAGTTCTAGCTAGAGTGATAAGACAACAAAAAGAGATCAAGGGGATACAAATTGGAAAGGAAGAAGTCAAAGTCTCACTATTTGCAGACGATATGATAGTATACATAAGTGACCCCAAAAATTCTACCAGGGAACTCCTACAGCTGATAAACTCCTTCAGTAATGTGGCAGGATACAAGATCAACTCAAAAAAATCAGTAGCCCTCCTATATACAAATGATAAAAGGGCTGAGAAAGAAATCAGAGAAATATCACCCTTTACAATAGCCACAAATAATATTAAATACCTTGGGGTAACACTAAACATGTGAAGGACCTGTATGATAACTTTAAGTCTCCGAAGAAAGAAATTGAAGAAGATATCAGGAAATGGAAAGATCTCCCATGCTCATGGATAGGTAGGATTAACATAGTAAAAATGGCAATCTTACCAAAAGCAATCTACAGATTCAATGCAATCCCCATCAAAATACCAACACAGTTCTTCACAGACTGGGAAAGAACAATATTCAACTTCATATAGAAAAACAAAAGACCCAGGATAGCTAAAAGAATCCTGTACAATAAAGCAACCTCTGGAGACATCACCATCCCTGACCTCAAGCTCTACTATAGAGCTATAGTAATAAAAATAGCTTGGTACTGGCATAAAAACCGACATATGGACCAATGGAATCGAATTGAAGACCCTGACATTAATCCACACACATATGAACACCTGATTTTTGACAAAGAAGCCAAAACTATACAATGGAAAAAAGAAAGTATCTTCAACAAATGGTGCTGGCATAGCTGGATGTCAACATGTAAAAGATTGCAAATAGATCCATAACTGTCACCATGCACAAAACTCAAGTCCAAGTGGATCAAAGACCTCAACATAAATCCAGTTACACTAAACTTGATAGAAGAGAAAGTAGGAAGTACTCTTGAATGCATTGGCACATGAGACCACTTCCTAAATATAACATCAGTAGCACCGACACTAAGAGCAACAATTAATAAATAGGACCTCTTGAAACTGAGAAGGTTTTGTAGGGCAAAAGACACGGTACATAAGACAAAAAGACAGCCTACAGAATGGGAAAAGATCTTCACCAACCCCACATCTGACAGAGGACTGATTTCCAAAGGATGTAAAGAACTCAAGAAACTAAAATACTGAACAATCCAGTTAAAAAATGGGCAACAGAGCTAAACAGAATTCTCAAAAGGAGAATCTCAAATGGCTGAAAGACATTTAAGGAAATGCTCAACATCCTTAGTCATCAGAGAAATGCAAATCAAAATCACTCTGAGATACCACCTTACACCTGTCAGAATGGCTATGATCAAAAACACTAATGACAGTCTATGTTGGAGAGGATACAGAGCAAGGGGAACACTCCTCCACTGTTGGTGGGAGTGCAAACTTGTACAACCACTGTGGAAATCAGTATGGCAGTTTCTCAGAAAATTGGGAATCGATCTACCTCAAGATCCAGCCATACCACTCTTGGACATATACCCAAGGAATGCTCAATCATACCACAAAGATACATGCTCAACTATGTTCATAGCATCATTATTCGTAATAGCCAGAACCTGGAAACAACCTAGATGCCTGTCAACTGAAAAATGGATTAAGAAAATGTGGTACATATACACAATAGAGTACTACTCAGCAGAGAAAAACAATGACATCATGAAATTTGCAGGCAAATGGGTGGAACTAGAAAATGTCATCCTGAGTGAGGTAACCCAGACTCAGAAGGACAAACATGGTATGTACTCACTCATAAGTGGATACTAGATATAAAGCAAAGGACAATCAGACTGTAACCCACAGATCCAGGGAGGCTACCTAGCAGGGAGGATCCTAGGATGACTATGGCTTATAATAAGTTTTGGTTTTGCCCAATCACTGGGCAAGCTTTATTGAAACATTTCACTATTAGGATAAGAATTTGTACCGTATCAAACTGATGAAAGAATATGGTGGCTGTACTTTCAGGAGGGGAGGCTAAAATCTTTTATATTATGGATTAGCCTATAGAAAAGTGTCTGCCATTAAACAGTAAAGGGGAAGATGAATAGGAATCTCACTTACACAACTTAAGTAAAACATAGCTCTCTGAACAGATGAAGATAGGTTTCTTCTGTATCCCAGAATCTAATCAATATTTATATGTATAATTCAGCTATTATTTGGCTTAAAAGGGCTTATTGGGAAATGTTATCATTTTTACTATTTTCTACAGAGAAAATATTTTCCTGTTTCAAATAACCCTGGACTCTTGAATTATAACCTGTTTTTATGTTTAAAAAAAAAAAAGCCAAACTGTCTTCAGTGGTATCTGTAGCATTTGCATGCTAGCCAACAATGAAATTCCAGTTGCCCCACAATCTCATTACCCAGGGCCTTGCGCTTGCTAGGCAAGCGCTCTACCACTAAGCTAAATCCCCAACCCCTCATTTTTTTCAATTTGCTATTTCCTAATGACTTAAGATGTTGAACAGTTTTCAGTTTTTGCCACACACACACACACACACACACACACACACACACACGTATTTTGGGGTGAATTATTTGTCCAGGTCTTTTTGCTTATTTCCACTTAAAAAATTATTTTATTATTGTTGAATTTAAAGAGTTTTTGGTATATTTTGGATAAATACTAATTCTTTATTGGAGTACATATTTAGCAAGTAGTTTCTCCCACTATGTTAATTATCTTCCCATTACTGTAATGAGTAATTAAAATAAATCAGCTTATAAGGAGATAAGGCTTATTTTAGCTCATGGTTTCAGAGGTTTTAGTCTATCAGGAGGTGTCCTGTTGCTTTGGGGCTCATGCAAGGCAGTACACCATGTACAAATGGAATACAGAATTGTCCTTTGTGCATGGCTTATTTGATTTAACATAAATTATTCAAAGTCATCTGTGCTGTAGAATATATCAGGATTTCCTTCCTTTTTAAGTCTAACCAGATTTTTTATGTATATTACATATTTTGCTTATCAGTCCATGGACGAACATTGGCATTTTTTCTACTTTGGGGCTAATTATAAATAATGCTTCTATGAACACTGAGGTACAAGAATGTGTTTCAGCCCCTGCTTTCAGTTGTTTGGATAAAAAATATAGGCAGAAGTAGAACTGTCCTATTATTTTAAATTTTTTTGTTCTTTTGTTTTGTTTTGTTTTGTTTTGTTTTGAGATAGGATTTCTCTGTGTAATCCTGGTTGTCCTGGAACTTGCTCTATAGACCAGACTGGCCTCGAACTCACAGAGATCTGCCTGCCTCTGCCTCTCAAGTTCTGGGATTAAAGGCATTCCCCACTAGCACCCTGCTTTTTCTTCTTATTTTTATGCTTTTCACTCTTTTTATGTATAAGTGTTTTGTACAGATGTGCATGCATGTGTGTGGAGGCCAGAGGTTGACAAAGGGTATATTCTTCAAGTACTCATTTTTTTAAGGCAGGATCTTGCATTGAACTTTAGTTTGCTCATTCAGCAAGACAGGCTGGCTTGCAAGCCCCAAGAGTCTTCTTGTTTCCACCTTCCCAGCACTGGAATGACAGGTACTAGCCTCCATGCCTGATTTTTTTTTTAATGGATCATGGGGATTGAACTCAAGTCCTTGTGCTTCATGGCAAGCACTTTGTCTACTGATCCATCTTCCTACACTCCTTGTTTTCATTCTTTTTTTAAAAAAAATATTTACTTATTTATTATGTTGTTTATTTATTATGTATACAGTGTTCTGTCTGCATGTATGACTGCAGGCCAGAAGAGGGCACCAGATCTCATTACAGATGGTTGTGAGCCACCATGTGGTTCCTGGGAATTGAACTCAGGACCTCTGGAAGAACAGTCAGTGCTCTTAACCTCTGAGCCATCTCTCCAGCCCCTTGTTTTCATTCTTTAGTCTTCATTTCTAAAATGACCTTTTAATTCAACTTAAACTTTATTTCTGGAGTTTTGTCTTCAATGTTTTCAAAACTTCTTTTTCTTTCCAATTACTTTTCTGGATTTTCCTAATTTTAATTTATAGCCTTCAGCAATTATCTTTTATTTTGGTCTTAAGATTCTTTTACATTATTGACGGGGAAAGGATGTACCACAGTGGTAGAAAACTTGTCTAGTATATACATGATACCCTGTGTTTGTTCCCTAGCACTGATAAAAACACACACACATCACAACCTCAAAGAGCTCTTGTTAGTGTAAAATCTATCTTGTTAATATTGTCATATAGGAATTAAAACTAAGAAAGGTAAAAGAATTTATAAATTCATTAAAAGAGAGTCATAATATATCCACTAAATATTAACCTAATATATTTTTAAAGATTTATTTTTATTATTCAAAACTTAAAAATTTTTAAACTTTATTATTTAAAAAGTTGAAAATAAAAGGTCAACATAATTTTTTTTAAGTATGTGCAAGTGAGTACAGGCGCCCTCAGAAACCAGAGGTGTTAGATCCCCTGGAGTTGGAGTTACTTGTGAGCCCTCTGATATAGGTCCTGGAATCAGAACTCGGGTTCTTTGCAAGAGTACATGTTTTGTTTTTGTTTTTGTTCTTTTATAATTTATTTTTACTTTATGTGCATTGGTGTTTTGCCTGCATGTATGTCTGTGTGAGGGTGTTGGGTCCCCTAGAACTGGAGTTACAGACAGTTATGAGCTGCCATATAGGTGCTAGGAATTGAACCCAAGTCCTCTGAAAGAGCAGTCAGTGCTCTTAACTTCTAAGCCATCTCTCCAGCCTGGAGTACATGGTTTTTTGTTTGTTTCTTTGTTTGTTTTCGACACAGGGTTTCTCTGTGTAACAGTTTTTGCTGTCCTGGAACTCGCTTTGTAGACCAGACTGGCCTTGAAGTCACAGAAATCTGCCTACCTCTGCCTCCCGAGTGCTGGGATTAAAGACCTATGCTACCACAACATGGCTGATTTTAATGGCTGTGCCATCTCTCTGATCCCTTAATCTAATATTTTAATGAAAAGCATCTGTCTTCCAAAATAAAAAATATCAAAGAGAGTATTAAATATATATATATTTTAAAATCTCTTTAATATCTGGTTTAATACAAGGCAGCCTTATTCTTTTACTTGTTTCATTTTAAATTCTGTTTTGATATGTTGTTTTGTTTAAAATATGTATTTAAAAACCTAGCATGAGGCTGGGCGTTGGTGGCGCATGCCTTTAATCCCAGCACTTGGGAGGCAGAGCCAGGCGGATCTCTGTGAGTTCGAGGCCAGCCTGGGCTACCAAGTGAGCTCCAGGAAAGGCGCAAAGCTACACGGAGAAACCCTGTCTCGAAAAAAAAAAAAACCTAGCATGATACAGATACATAGTTGCAAAAGGGAAAAATAGTTTTGTAACCTTTTAAAGGATTATGGCTATTTTTCTTCTCTAATAAAACATGAAAACTGGGAAATTAGTAGTTTCTTGTATGTGGAATCCAAAAATCTGTGAATGAATTTTTTTCACTCTTTTATAATGAAATCCGTTATTATATCTTGTATTTGAATGGATCTTTTACCCATGCATGATTTTTGAAACATCATGCATCGGTCATTTGGAAACATTGATTCACTGAGTCATGTAGATCTTCTAAATGCTGAGAGATATTCATTATACAATATTGTCTTAGTCCTGTTCTATTGCTGTGAAGACACACATTGCCATGACCAAAGCAATTCTTTTTTTTTTTTTTTTTTTGGTTTTTCGAGACAGGGTTTCTCTGTGTAGTTTGTGTTTGTTTGTTTGTTTGTTTGTTTTTGTTTTTTGGGTTTTTGTTTGTTTGTTTGTTTTTGTTTTTCGAGATAAGGTTTCTCTGTGTAGCTTTGTGCCTTTCCTGGAACTCGCTCTGTAGACCAGGCTGGTCTGGAACTCACAGAGATCCACCTGGCTCGCCTCCCGAGTGCTGGAATTAAAGGCATGCGCCACCACCGCCCGCTCAGACCAAGGCAACTCTTATAAAAGAAAGCATTTAATTGGGGGCTTGCTCACAGTTTAAAAGGTTTAGTTCATTATCATCCAGGCAGGGAGCATGGCTGGCTGTACACATGGCTCTGAAGTTATAACTGAGAGCTGCATCCTGATCCGAAGGCTGAGAGAGACACTCTGGGCCTAGCATGGAATTTTGAAACTCCAGTGACACACTTCCTCCAACAAGGCCGTACCTCCTAATCTTTTCAAATAGTGGTACTCCCTTGTGACTAAGCATTCTATGGGCCCATAGGGGCCATTCTTATTCAAACCACCACAAACATATAAAAAATGAGATCTTTTTCTAAAGATATGTGTATTAGTGTGTTGCCTGCATTTCTGTATGTGCCTGGTGCCAGCAGAGGTCAGAAGAGGGTGTTGGATCCCCTAGAGCTGGAAATACAGACGGTTGTGTGAGTGCTAGGAATCAAACCCAGATCCCATGAAGAAGAGCAAGTGCTCCCAACTCCTGAATCATCTCTCCAGCCCAGATCTTTTTGTTTGTTTGTTTGGTTGGTTTTTTTGTTTTTAGAGACAAGGTTTCTCTGTGTAACAGTCCTGGAACTCACTTTGTAGACCAGGCTGGCCTTGAACTCACAGAGATCCACCTGCCTCTGCCTTCCAAGTGCTGGGATTAAAGGCGTGCGCCACCACTGCCCAGCTAAAGGAGAGGAGAGAGGGGTCACATGGTCCCTTCTTCCTCTTATTTATTTTATTTTTTATCCTGGCGTGATCAGACTCTGGACAGCCTGGGAATTAAACCCGGGTCCTCTGGAACATCAGTCAGTGCTCTTAACCACTGAGCCGTCTCTCTCCTCCCAAATCTTTTTAAGTATTACCACTAATCTCATTAGAAAAATCTAAGTATTGGGAAGCATCAAATTCATGGTGGACAGAATTGTTTCAGAATTCTATTTGGGGAAAAGAGTGTTAGGTATTAAACCTAGAACCATGTGCATACTGAACCTATGTTCTACCACTGAGCTCCATCTCCAGCCCCGAAACCATATATATATATTTTCTTTTTGGTAACTGAAATGTTATCATAGACAACACTGACTACCAGTTGCTTTCCTGAAGGGACTGGCTTACTTTATTTTTAACACAATGTTTACTGTCAGGCATGCTGTCACCCACCTATAATTCCAGCACTCAGGAGGTGGAAGCAGGATGATCAGGAATTCAAGGGCAGCCTTAAGTACATATGAGTCTGGGAGTAGCCTGAGCTGCATGGGACTCTATCTCAAAAAAAAAACAAAAAAACAAAAAAAAAAAACCAAACAAACAAACAAGAGGTAAAGTCTGCTAGATATCTAGTCAAGATTAGTGTGATTTGTTAAGAGATTTTTCCTAATAAAAATATTTCAGCTAGAGAGATGGCTGATCTTCCAAAGGACCCAGGTTCAATTCCCAGCATCCACATGGCACCTGACAACTGTCAATAACTCTGGTTCCAGGGGATCTGGCACCCTCACACAGACATACATGCAGGCAAAACACCAATGCAGCTATGTTCCATTAAAAAGCAGCTAAAGGATTGTAAGATAGCTCCATGGTTAGGTTAAAGGTGCTTGCCACCAACCCTGACAATCTGAGTTTAATCTCTGGGACTCACATGGTAGAAGGAGAGAACAGATTCTTCAAGATGCCCTCTGACCGTCACATGTACACTGTAGCATGTGCACAACCCCCCCACACACACAGAGATATGATTGCATGTGCACTTATACATACACTAAATAAATGAAGTGTAATGAAAACAGTATCTAGTTGAGCTTGCAACTCAGTTACATAAGCAGTTTCTCATAGGCATTCACTTTCTTCATTATATACCAGAGGAGAAACACTCTATGCATACTCTCCATTTTGTCATTTAGTTTTAAAAAGTCATGTCAAGATTTAAAAATTAATCAGTTATTTTTGGCAAGGGCTTCTTTTGTTGTTTTTTGTTTGTTTGTTTGTTTTTGTTGTTTATTTTGAAACAGGGTCTCTCTATGCTGGCCTCAGACTTCCTCAGATCCTCTGCCTCAGCCTGCCAAGTACTGGAATTACTGGGGGGATGGAGGAGGGGGTTGCTATTGTGCCTGGTTAAGAACATTCTTAAGTAAAACTGGCTTTAAAAAGAAAACCATAAACTTGTTTTGTTTTTTTTTGTTTTTTGTTTTTTTGGTTTTTTTTCGAGACGGGATTTCTCTGTGTAGCTTTGCGCCTTTCCTGGAACTCTCTTTGGAGACCAGGCTGGCCTCGAACTCACAGAGATCCGCCTGCCTCTGCCTCCCGAGTGCTGGGATTAAAGGTGTGCGCCACCACCGCCCGGTGAAAACCATAAACTTGTAAGCGATTAAAAATGTGGTGACTTCTAGTGAAATTTGGTGCCACTATCTTGATACATCATCCTTAGGGGCCAATGATATTTTCTTTTGTGTCATAAGTGCAAAGTCAACACAGTACAAAAGACAATTCATGTTTTCATATTGTTATGAAAATAATTTTAAGGAAATGACTTTTACTCTGTGGACCCCTGTACATGTCACAAGGACCTTTGGGATCTAGGAACCACATTTGAGAACTCTTGCTTTGAAGGTGTCTTCCTTTGTTTTGAGGTGTCTTTCTAGGGGGCTTTCGTGACTTCTGGGTGTTGCTCTGCTGCTTTTCCTTTTTCTCTTATAATGTTCTATACTGAAAAGTCCACTGTAACTATTTGTTTATTTGTTTGTTCATTTGTTTCTGTGGCTCTTGTTTAAATGCAGGCCAGTTTCCTGTGCATCTGGGGGAAAGGTGGGTGGGTCAGAACAGTTTTCTAAGCTCGAGGATTTGGAGCTCCCTCTTCTATTGTGTTCAGAAAGGACAGGAAAACATGCCATAGTGCCACCCCGGCCCTCTCCATCAGCTTCCCTCCCAGACCTGTGTCTGCACCTTCACATTCATTTGCAACCATCATCTCTGTTGTGTTCTGTAGATTCTGCTTATACCAATTTCTCCAAAACGGCTTTAGTCTTGAGTGAGATCTTCAGCTTATGACTTTTAAAAGTTTATGAGGGCTAGGCATGGTGGCGCACGCCTTTAATCTCAGCATGTAGGAGGCAGAGGCAGATGGATCTCTGAGTTTGAAGCCAACCTGAACTATATAGTGAATTCCAGGCCAGCCAGGGCTATTTAGTGAGATCCTACCTCAACACAAAAACAAACAAACAAAAAATTTCTAAGACCCAAACTGCTCCAGCACTTTAAATTTTTATTTCAGTTGAGTTCTCTGGCATTTACCTACAAGTTGGATCTTGTAGAACCCCTTCCAGTTCTGGTTGCAATTCTCAGCTTAACCTACCAAATCTGCTAGTGTTTGTTTGGAGAAATTTGAGATTCATCTATTTTTCAATGCTCTTAAAAGTCTAATTGACTTTACTTATCACAGATACACATACATGCACACAAATCATACCCCTCCAATACTGTTTTTGGATTTATTTTATTTTATGTGTATAATTTTTTTGCCTGTATGTTTTTGCTTTGTTTTGATTTTTTTTCAAGACAGGGTTTCTCTGTGTAGACCTGGCTGTCCTGGAACTAGATTTGTAGACCAAGCTGACCTCAAACTCAGAGATCCACCTGCTCTGCCTCCAGAGTGCTGGGAATAAAGATGTGCACTATCACACCCAGCTTGCCTGAATGTTTGTAAATATACCATGTACATGTCTGGTGCCTGCAGAGATCAGAAGAGGGCATTGGATCCACTGGAACTGGTGTTACTGATGACTGTGAACCACCATGTGGGTGCTGGATACCGAAACTCGTCCTTTGGAAGAGCAGCTAGTGCTCTTGCCTTTTTTGTTTGTTTGTTTGGTTGGTTTTTATTTTTGTTTTTGTTTTTCGAGACAGGGTTTCTCTGTAGCTTTTGGAGCCTGTCCTAGAACTCGCTCTGTAGACCAGGCTGACCTTGAACTCACAGAGATCCGCCTGGCTCTTCCTCCCCCCCTCAACCCCCCAATGCTGGGATTAAAGGCATGTGCCACCACTGCCCAGCTTGCAGCCAGTGCTCTTAACTGCTGAGCCATCTCTCTAATAATCTCCTTAATGTCTTGAAGATTTTCCATGTAAGATTCTGAAGAAAATACCTAGTTCTTCTTGGTTATTATATAAAACATTAACTGATACTTTGCTATCACTCATGAACCATGTGCATTTTGGGGAGAGGGTACTGGGCAAATGCTGTGTCACTGAGCTGTATCCCCACGCCCATGGGTACTGTTCTAAGTTTTAGGTTTACATTAACTTAATTATTACATCTTATGAGTTAAGCACTATTACTTCCTTCAGTTTACAAATAAGAAACTGGTGCACTGGGAAGTTGAGTAACAAGTGCATGAGCACAGATATTCTATCTCATTCTTTGTGTCAATGAGTTTTATTTAGGAGGCCTGATTCTAGCTTCATCTGAGGAACCATGACAGTTTCATCTTGCTTGCTTTTATCTTAAAACCTCTCTGAAATTGACATCTTGCTCCATTTAGTATGTATTCTTGCAAAATTCTGAGATTATTTTTTAAAAAGCTGAACTCTAACAGTACAAAGTTCTTTTCAAATTTTGTTTTGCAAGTGTGGTTGGCTTAGGCCTGTAATCCCAGAATTACGGAAGCTGATACAGGAAGACTATTGAAAGTTTGAGGACAGCCTGGGACCTAGTAAGACCCAGCCTCAAAATAAAACTAAACAGACCAAAGCGTCAAAAATCGAAATAAGCCGGGCGTTGGTGGCGCACGCCTTTAATCCCAGCACTCGGGAGGCAGAGCCAGGCAGATCTCTGTGAGTTTGAGGCCAGCCTGGTCTACCAAGTGAGCTCCAGGAAAGGCGCAAAGCTACACAAAGAAACCCTGTCTCGAAAAACCAAAAAAAAAAAAAAAATCGAAATAAAACAATAAATTTTGTTTTGAGAGCTTTTAGGGACTTGCACTACATCTTCCAGGTAATTGGGGAATCCAATGGCTGTTACACTGTGGTATTTTTTTGTTTTGTTTTGTTTTGGTTTGGTTTTTGGTTTTTCGAGACAGAGTTTCTCTGTGTAACAATCCTGGCTGTCCTGGAACTCACTTTGTAGACCAGGCTGGCCTTGAACTCCCAAAGATCTGCCTGTCTCTGCCTCCAAAGTTCTGGGATTAAGTGCGCCACCACCACCCAGCAACACTGTGGTTTCTTATCACAGTCTTTAACTGTATTGCTATTTTATTTTATTTTATTTTAGTTTAGTTTAGTTTAGTTTAGTTTTGGTTTTTCGAGACGGGGTTTCTCTGTGTAGTTTTGGTGCCTGTCCTAGATCTCGCTCTGTTGACCAGGCTGGCCTCAAACTCACAAAGATCCACCTGGCTCTGCTTCCTGGTGCTGGGATTAAAGGCGTGCGCCACTGCCGCCTGGCTTGTATTGCTATTTTTTAAAAAGCTGATTTTTAAAGTTTTACCTAGAGACAATTGTTATTTTTCCAAATGAACAGGTATCATGTTCCAACAGGCATGCAAGGCAAAAGATCTGATCTTCTGAGCTGTGGGTGGGAGACCTTTCACAGATTCATATGTAAGGAAGGAGAGAACTTGTTTTCACTGACTGCGGTTTATGCAGGTAGAGATCGTAACATATCTACTGATGATCTCTTTTCAGAGCTGGTGGAGTCTCTTTCATTGCAGGGATCTTATGCTGGAAAAATCCATTCTATTGGTGATGCCTTCAGAAATTTCAAAAATCTCCGATCCTTAGATTTATCAAGGAATTTGATCACTAGCCTAAAGGTGGGTTTCATATTCCATGATCAGCCAGGTCAACTCAATTTATAGTCTCATGAGAAGAAATAAGAGATGGAAAATGTCAGCATGGGAAGTATAGCATCTTCTTTCTAAATGTTCCCCAACTACATTTTGTTACTTTCTATAAAATTCTTTCACTTTTATGCTTAAATTTTTTTTAATGAAATATTGGGTAAAATTTATTTTGTTCTCAGGGAAAACTTTATGAAACTTGCGTTGCCAAGGGCAATAGTACACATCTCAATGCATGTAAAATTAAAAAAACAAAACCATTACGGTACTGACTTGCAAACATACAGATTCTTTTTTTTTTTTTTTTTTTTTTTTGGTTTTTCGAGACCAGGTTTCTCTGTGTAGCTTTGCGCCTTTCCTGGGACTCACTTGGTAGCCCAGGCTGGCCTCGAACTCACAGAGATCTACCTGCCTCTGCCTCCCGAGTGCTGGGATTAAAGGCGTGCGCCACCACCGCCCGGCAAACATACAGATTCTTAGTCTCCGTTCTGAGAGGAAGACTTAGGACATACCCAGGAGATTTGGGTAACCCAGGAGATTTGGGTAACGATGGTGCACAATACACACGGAAAAACACTTGCCCATGTTGTCACTGTGAATTTTTTTTTTTTTT
>CABHPH010128488.1:0-16914 GCA_902168325.1 Peromyscus nudipes
ATGTGGTTGCTGGGAATTGAACTTAGGACCTCTGGAAGAGCAGCCAGTGCTCTTAACTGCTGAGCCATCTCTCCAGCCCACATTTTTTTATTTAAAAAATGATCTTAATTTTCTTGATTATAAAAATAGAACATGAGTCAGGTGTAGTAATATACACCTGTAATCCCAACTTCTCAGGAGTCTTAAGGGCAGTTTGGGCAATGTAGCAAGACCTTGCCTCTTAGAAAATAATCCCAGCACTCAAGAAGTAAAGGCAAAAGGATTGGAAGTGTAAGGCTGGCCTGAGCTGTGTAGAGAGATCTGTCTATACACACACACACACACACACACACACACACACACACCCCTCCCTATCTTAGAACATGTATATATATATATATATATATATATATATATACACACACACTACATGTCTTGTAAAGAAGAACAAACAAAAAGCATCAGAGAAAAAATAGTAATGATTGATATCTCTGTGCCCATCACTTATTAACATCTGTTAACATTTCAGAACATTTTCTTCCTCTGCCTGTCTCTTTGTGTGTGTGTATGGGTGGGTAGTTATTTAATTTATGCTCTTTTGTGTTCTGCTTTTAACTTTACCATGAGCATTTTCTCATGTCATTTAGCACTTTTATAACGAGTCATTGCATCGAATTCTACTGTATCATTAAGCCATAATTTGCTTAGCTATCTTCTGTGCTTAATTACCAGGTTCACTTGGTGATAAATACCTGGACAAAGAGGTATACCTAGGAAAGAGCAGTATAGGATTCCGTTCCTTGGAGTCTTCAGTTTGAGTGTTTTGCCTCCAGAGAGTCAAGGGGATACACACTGGGACATGGGGGTGGGAGGGATTTCCTGTTTTCTGTGCCTTCTCTGACTGCTATCCCCTCTTCTCTTTTGCTTTTCTTTAGCAGGAAGAGAGACAGAACACATGTCTTCACCTTGGGGAGAGTCTTCGCCAGAAGAACTCCGCTTTGGGAGTCTAACCTACAGTGACCCCCGTGAGCGGGAACGCGACCAGCATGATAAAAACAAAAGGTAACCAGTACCTCCCCGACTCAGACTTTGAGAAGACGGTGTTGGATACAAATGCCATTAGGTAGTGAGTTTGCTGTTAGGGGAACTGACAGGGAACCTTTTGGGTTTATCCAGGCTTCTGGACCCTGCCAATACCCAGCAGTTTGATGACTTTAAGAAGTGCTACGGAGAGATCCTCTACCGCTGGGGTCTGCGAGAGAAGAGAGCAGAGGTGTTGAAGTTTGTGTCCTGTCCTCCTGACCCTCACAAAGGGATCGGTAGGAATCTTTTCTTTTCCTTGCACTGTCTGGAAGGCCCTGTGCTCTAATGTGCCCATAACCTTAGGTTTGGAAGGTTGAGCTTCTCATTTATAAGCAGAAGAGTCTGAAGCATTTGAGTCTTTTCTAAGCTTCTGAAAACCTTGCATTCCATAACAAGATTCACTTTCTATCATAATAGCAATGTCTTAGACACAGTAGATGATTTTCATTTATTCAGCTACCGTAGGCACAGTGGGACGCATGGCAGAGTAGAGGGGGGGCATTAATCAATTAAAAATCGTGGTAACTATTACTGTGACTTAAGAGCCCTGGTTGTTCTCCTAGAGGACCTGAGTCCAGTTCCCATCACTCACATGTGGCTCACATTGGTCTGTAACTCCACCTGGAGGATCTGAAGCCCTCTTCATGCCTCTGTGGGCACTGTGTGCATACGCAGACATACATGCAGGCAGAACCCCATACACATAAAATAAAATATGTTTTTTAAAAGGGATAGACTCAGTGTGATTTGCTGATAAACTGGATATTGACTGATAAAGAGAAACAAAGCTTTGGTGATTCCTGGGTTTCCAGCTAATGTGCTGAGAGATAGCAGTGTTATACTGCAGATAGAAACAAACGGAGGAACACTGGACCTCAGGGTGTATGTGTGTGTGTGTGTGTGTGTGTGTGTGTGATGAGATGGCTGTCTGGAGAAGTCACATAGTCAGTCAGATGTGAATCTGGTTCTCAGGAGAGATTGTGTTCAGCTAGAGCTAGTAATTTGGAGATCTTCACTCTACAGTTTGTATGTAAGTCTGCTAGTGTGTGTGTATTATCCAGGCATAGTGACCTTTCTTTAAGCCAGGAAGAAGAGGCAGGGGGATCTCTATGAGTTTGAGGCCAGCTAGGGGATACACAGTGAGACCTTGTCTCAAAAAAAAAAAAAAAAAAAAAAAAAGTGTATTTATCTGGGAGCTGAGAATGGAAAGAAAGAAGCACAGGCTGCCCTGGTCCAGCATAGACCTTGAGAGAAATGAGCACTTAGAGTTACGTCTGAGAGGAAGACGGAGACACCAGTGAGTTTGGTGAGAAGCCAGACTGTGCCATGGAAGAAATGAAGCAGAGCTTTCCTTACAGCAAGAAAATGGAAGACTTCCAGAGGGAGTGGACTGACCATACATTCCCCTTTCTCCCTCAGACCTTAGCAAGTGTCTGTATAGAGAGTGTTTGAAAAGGTCTTAATTGCACAAGATTGGCAATAACACTTATTGGCAATAACACTTAGGAGCTGGGAAATGGGTAAGTTATCGGTGACCTCCAAGGCCTGAGCAAACCAAACCCTGAACTTTTAGTCAGAAAAACAGGCAGAACTCTGCCATGGCTGAGGAATCAGGGGCACGTGATACTCTGGGAGGGGCTCAAAGATGAAATTTAAAAGCTGCTCTTGTGTGATGACCCTTGGAGGATGCTCGAGTTTCCTCTCCCAGTTTGTAGAACAGGTCATGACCCCAACAGAAAACTGTGAGCTTCTTCTGCAGAGAAGAGAAACACATTTGCAGATTGGATGGGTCTACCTGCCATAACGAATGCTGAAAGACCAGGGACCCAGAAGAGACCTAGATGCTTCCAGAAAGAGAAATAGTTCTAATATGAAGGATGAGGAAGGTGGATGGTATCAGTTCTGAGGGTTGACCCTGACAACTAGATGGCCAGGCAGCAGACTCTGCAGAATTCTCAGGAAAAGAATTTCTAACCTGGAATTCTGAACCCGTGTTATCAGCCATGTGCGAAGTAAACTTTGAGTGTCCCTAAGAAGCAGGGCTAGCTTCAGTCCAGGAACTGAAGGAATCAGTGCTGATGGAGAGCACTAATCGTGACAGACCTAGAGATAAGCCAGCGCGGACGGGTGCTCCAGGAGCCTTCCTCCAAGGAGAGAAAGCTGAAAAAAAAATATCAGATGTATTTCACTGTTGCATTTATTTATAGAAGATGCAGACATTCGAGGGAGAGTTTGGAGATGAATTATTGATAAGTACATAACAAACTAAGCAAATGAAAGAATGAGGCAGTTACTAATTCTGGGAGAAACAAAATGTGCAAGAGAGGAAAAGTGTCATGGAACATGGCTTGAATAATGTTTGCTTAGGTAAATAATGTATGAGCCAAATGTGGTCTAGCCAAAACAGAGCTGGGGAGACAGAGCCGGGTGGTACTGTGTGTGATGGGGAAGGAGACCGGAGGAGAGAAGGAGTTTCCACTCTGGGAAGCTGTTAGACAGTGCTTGAATATGGTACTTAAGAATTAGCTTTGTGTCAGGCTAATCTCTAATCCCAGTACTTGGAGTGCTGAGGCGGGTGGGTCTCTGAGTTCAAGATCAGCCTGGACTACATAGTAAATTCCTAGCTGGCCAGGGCTACATAGAAAAACACTGTCTCACAAAAAACAAAATAGCTTTGTGCTCACCTTGACAGCACAGACACTAAAATTGGAAGATCTATAAATAAGGTTAGCGTGGCCCCTGCCCAAGGAAGGCATATACTCATGAAGCATTTACTGTTTTTTGTTTGTTTGTTTTTGTTTTTGCAGGGAGGCATTTAAGAGGGTGTTTAGGAGTTGAGGCAGTGTCTCTCTACATAGCCCTGGCTGTCCCAGAACTCACTCTGTAGACCAGGCTGGCCTCGAGCTCACAAAGATCCCCTGCTTCTGCCTCCCAAGTGCTGGGATTAAAGGCGTGCGCCACCACCCCTGGCTACACTTCCTGTTTTTAGTCAATATCTCGTGGAGATACTTGAACATTGGTGTTTACTGCAGCATGATTTATAATAACTAAGTTATGGAACCAGCCTAGGTGTCCATTAACAGAGGAGCCGATAAAGGAAATGTGGTGTAGATACACAATGGAATTGTAGTCAGCTGCAAAGAATGAAATTGTGTTGTTGGCAGGAAAATGATGCAACTGCAGATTAGCCTTTTAAGTGAACTAACTTCGTCCCAAAAAAACAAGTGTCACATGCTGTCTCTGACTGTGGAGTCTAGATTTTAATGTACATAAAATCATGTATGTATATGACATGACAGTAGAAATGAAATGGCCTAAGAGATGAAGGGAGGGGGTTAGAGGAAAAGAGAAAGGAGGGAATATGGGGTGGAATAGGCCCAAAGTACATTCTGTATTTACATGAACGTCCTTATGAAACACAGACTCATTTGCAGTGTGGGGGTTGCTTTATAAAGGAGTCTCTAGACATGAGACAGTGAAAGGAAATGGTGGAATGAGCAGGTGAGATTTCCTCTAGGGAGTGTCAGGGAATGCTTGGGTTTTGATAAAAAGTGTAAAGTTGTTTGACTCTGTATGTTGCATGTATTTCTAGTTTCACTTGAAAAAACAAACCAGAGCAACATTTATAAGTGCAGACTATAAATAACAAAGTTATTTTAGTAAGGTATGCCTAGGTATACATGCTTGAAGAAATACAAAGATAGAAAATTCCATTTTGACAATGTATTTTTTTTCCCAGAGCATCTAAATACAGGAGAGTGTACCAGGAAGAGATTAATGATAGCCTAGAACAATTTGTCTTTGAAAATTAGGTTTTAGGAAAACATCTGAATCATGGGGCTATGGAACTGATGTATCAGCCGTCAGTCCGGCAAACCCTCGTTGACATCTCCTGCTCTAAAGCACCCTGCAAGACTCTGCAGGGGACGCAAAGAGATAGTTAGGGGTGGTGTGTGTGTGTGCATGCAATTCAGAGTGCCCGGAATATAAGACAGATAAATGATAATCAAAAATTATTATTGCCAGGTGTGGGAATGCACACCTGTAATCCTAGAACTTGGGAGGTAGAGGCAGAAGAACCGGGAGCTCAAGGTCATCCTCAGCTGCACAGTTTGACAGCAGATTGGTCTGCAGGAGACCCTGTCTCAAAAAGTAAAAAACAAAACAAGACAAAAACCCTAACAAACCAAAGCAAAATTAATGTATATCCTAGTACCAATAAAAACAGTATCACAGGATTGTCGAAAGGGAGCAGGAGGGTTATGAAAGAGACTCACAGACAGACAGAAACATTAACACAAGTGGTGACTGCAAATATACAAAGGAGTCCATCCCTCTGAATTATGAGGAACTGACTGCTCGGGTACAGGGCACAACAAGCACTGCCAGGAAAATACCCTCTGGACTCCAAGACAGCAGTTTCCTCTCTGTTCTGTCTGTAAGAGTCACCAACAGCTCAGCCAAATGTGGTGGCACACACCTGTACTGTGGTGCCTTGGTGTCTGAGGCCAACCTGTGTTCTTGAGTGAGATCAGTCTCAGTTCAGAGCAGCCACAGATGCAACAGGAAAGAAGGGTAGGCCCCCGGATCTAAGATGAGTTTCCCTAGGGACAATTCCTTCCCTGAAGATTCAGATCTGCCCACATAAGTTTCTTTAAATTAAAAAAAAATTATTAATTTTTATTTAATTATATTTTAAATTGTGGTTCTTTTTTAAGATGAAAAAGATTATGTGTATATGCCACCCGAGTTTATGTACACCACCTGTAGGAGCCCAATGAGGCCAGAAGAGGGCATTAGATCCCCTGAAACTGAAGTTACAGGTGATTGTGAACCTCCATGTGGGTGCTGAGAACCAAATTCAGGTTCTCTGGAAGAGTAACAAGTGCTCTTAACCACAGAGCCATCTTTCCAGCACTGCCCTAAATAAATACTTTTTCATGAAAAGACAAGACAGGAATTGGCAAGATGTTTTAGTGTGGAAAGGTGCTTGCCACCAAGCTTGACTACCTAAGTTCAATTCCCTCTCTGGACCTACATGGTAGAAAGAAAGAACAAAACCACAAACTGTCCTCCGACCTCCACGGCCACCCTGGGCACATCCACGCACATATACCCCAAACAAATAAATGTCATAAGAAAACCAAAGCTGTTTTACAACAGTAGAAGGCAGTTTGCCTGACACATGATTATCATTTGGGGGCAGTTTTATAGATGTAGTCACTCTGTATATGACGTTTGCTATGGTCTTCTTGTCCTGTTTTCCTGTAATGAACATCTTATAATCTATACTAAGAACTATTATTAGATCCTTTTCTCCTCCTGAATTCTAGAGGGCTAACTACTAAGATGCCATTAAAGCATGTTTTATTTCAATTTATCTAAGTATACTTAAGATGAAGGCTAGAAGAGAAGAAAGAGATGGTGTAGCTAGAGTTTTTCTGGTCCTGCCTGGCCCACAGTCAGGACAAATCTCTCTAACCCGCCAGTCCCGCAGCAGCTCAGACCCAACCAAGTAAACACACAGACTTATATTGCTTACAAACTGTATGGCTGTGGCAGGCTTCTTGATAACTGTTCTTATATCTTAAATTAAATTAATCCATTTCCATAAATCTATACCTTGCCACATGGCTCGTGGCTTACCGGCATCTTCACATGCTGCTTGTCATGGTGGCGGCTGGCAGTCTCTCTCCCACCTTCCTGTTCTCTAAATTCTACTCTCTATAAGTCCCGCCTATACTTCCTGCCTGGCCACTGACCAATCAGTGTTTTATTTATTGACCAATCAGAGCAATTTGACATACAGACCATCCCACAGCAAGATGGCTCAGTGGTTAAGAGCACTGACTGATGTTCTAGAGGACCCGGGTTCAATTCCCAGGCTGTCCAGGTGTCTGATCACGCTAGGATTGAAAAAAAAAAAAAAAGGATAGAGAAGGAAATAAGATTTTCTTTCTTTTAGTTTTAATTTTATAAAGATCTATTTTCTTCATGTTCATGAATGTTTTGCCTGCATGTATATATGTGGGTTTAGCCACCATGTGGGTTCTGGGGACCAAAACCCAGGTCCTTAGAAAAGCAGCACGTGCTCTACAGTGCTGAGCCATCTCTCCAGGTCCAATTGTTCCTACTATCAGAAGAAAAGACAGGAGCCACCAACCTTCAGAAATTTGAAGAAATGGTAGTGAAGATGGAGGGGTCCCCCAGCCCCCATTTAAAGGCTTCTGTTTGCTCAGGGAAGTTAGCAGAGAGGACAGCAGGCAACAGACAACAGCAAAGGCATGTGGGAGAAATTTACAGAGTGTGGCAGAGATCCAGGGAAGCAGTGTGAGGAAGAGAGAAGTAGGGTTATACCATGCCTGGGTTCTTCTTACCGATGAGTGAAGGCAAACACGCTTTTCAGTGGGGACATGGCTAAGTCAGGGTTTCAGTTGGGCCAAGTGGGGAAAAGGATCCGAATTTGTTTGCAAAAATAGGAACGTGAAATTAGTCCGGGTGCTCTAGGTTGGCCAGAGAAGAAAGTACAACCAGAAAAGGCAGCTAGATAAAAGAGGCAGAGAAGGACCAGAGAAGGCAAAGGAGGCCGCTGTTCAGGAATCTAGGAGATGCAGTTTGGAGACACCAAGGATCCTGGTAAGAAATGGAGCGGAGATGACGACCCAAGACTAGAAGTTGTCTGTGCATGTGTGCGTGTGCGTGTGCGTGTGCGTGTGTGTGTGTGTGTGTGTGTGTAGAAATTCGATAGATGGGGAAAGAGGAAAAGGTTGATGAAGCCACATGGCCTCAGCCTCAGTGAGGAATAGTCCAAGGCAATAGTGGGACGTGGCACCCACCTTTCCTGTTACCATAGGACTTAAGAAATGGTGTTTCATCCCAGGCCAGCATAGCCAGCCAGAATTTGGGTAGAGTTAGGTGGTGAGGGCATGGTTCTGAGAGGAACAGATGGGGCACTTAGAGAGGGGTGCAGTCTGCATGGCCCCAGAGGAGCAGGGTGAGTCGGGGACACACAGGCTGACCTACCAAGTAGAAACTGAAGCACATCCGGTCATGTGAGTGGAGATGAACCTCACCGACTCTTCAGGAGGTAGAAACTCGGTTCTAGCACAGACGTGGAACAGTGCTGTGGGGTCCTGATCTGGGCCAGCGTACTACTCAGCCAGTAGGATAACCACTGTTAAGGAGGTAGAAGCCATCGGCTCTCACCTAAGTGGTTTTGAGTCACTCTAGTCTTTCTACAGCAATGAGTAGTAAGAGGCATCAGATGCAGTGACCCTCTGTTGCAGAGTACTTACTGGGTTTCCCACAGGACCTCAGAGAGCCGGATGCTGGCTGTGCCCCCTGCCCTCGTTCTAGCAGTAAAGACAGCGTCCATTTAGTAGACATATCTAGATTGTGGGAGTTCTATCATTTAAAAAAGAAAATTGGCCTTCTGGACCTAGTGGCCTTCTGGACCTAGTGGCACATACCTTTATTTATTGTATGTATGAGTACTCTATCGACTTTATGCCAGAAGAGGACATCAGATCCCACTCCAGATAGTTAGAAGCCACCGTGTGGTTGCTGGGAATTGAACTCAGGACCTCTGGAAGACCAGCCAGTGCTCCTAACTGTTGAGCCATCTCTCTAGCCCCCGGCACACACTTTTAATCCAGCTCTCAGGAGGCAGAAGCAGGCAGATCTCTGGCCAGCCTGGTCTACAAAGAAAATTCCAGGGCAGTCAGGGCAACACAGAGAAGCCTTGTCCTGGGGGGCGGGGAAAGGAGGAAGTAAGAGAGGGAGGGGAGGCTGAAAAGATGCCCCAGTCAGTAAAATGCCTGCACACACATACACACACATACACACACATACACACACACACACACACACACGCACACGCACACACACACACACAAATGCAAAGAAAGGCAGAGCTGGGTTGTAGCTCAGTAAGAGTGTTTGCCCATCATGCAATAAGCCCCAGGTTCGATCGATCGATCGATCCCTGGCACCACATAAAACTGGGCATGGTGATTTATGCTTGTAATCCCAGCACTTGGGAGGATCAGAAGTTCAAGATCATCCTCAGCTACATAGTGAGTTCAAGGTCAGCCTGGGCCACACAAGACCCTGCTTCAAAAGAAAAGAGAAATCCCTGGTCTGCTAGAACTTGACAGAATCCTAGGGGACTAGGTATCACCCAACAATACCCAGTCTTCTTTACTAAGAACTAAGCTAATGTTGCCTCTTGCTTTGCTCCTCTCCACCCATTTCTAGAGTTCGGTGTGTACTGCAGCCACTGCCGGAGCGAGGTCCGTGGCACTCAGTGTGCCATCTGCAAGGGCTTCACGTTCCAGTGTGCCATCTGCCATGTGGCTGTGCGGGGCTCATCCAACTTCTGCCTGACCTGTGGGCATGGCGGCCACACAAGCCACATGATGGAATGGTTTCGGACCCAGGAGGTATGTCCCACTGGGTGTGGCTGCCACTGCCTGCTGGAGAGCACCTTCTGAACTTGAGAGATGATGGTACTGTCTAAAATCCCAGAGGACTCCGTAAATGCTGGAGAAGGCTTTCCGCTGGTGGTGGTGGAAAGTTCCAGAACCCGGGTTATCGCCAATGATTCAGGAGCATAGTCCCCTCACAGACTGTCAAGCATCTGCTCCTCCTGAGCCTTTGCCTTCCCTTCTCTTAGCTGTCGGAGCACGGATGGTGCTGGACAAAGGGAGGAGACGCCCAGAGTTGGCCGTCCTGTACTGTGTGTTGAGTCCATGGTGGATGTTACCATGGGGAAAAGCACCTGTTTCCAGAGCCAGCGTCAGCCTTTGAGATGTTGTCCTTGACCCAGGATTGGGCTCTCCACATGCCAGCACAAAGGTCACATCAGGTGCAAAGACACTGGATGGTAGTGTCATGGACAAGTGAACCTATGACATCTGTGACTTCAGAAGTTGGTACCTTTGATAAATTAATGAACAGAGGCCTTATAAACTACAATACTAAAGTGTAAAATATGATGTACTTAAAAGACTTTTTCCTGGTGCAGGCACTTAAACTTGGGGTCTTGCACATTATTAGTGAGCGGCCGTACCACTGAGGTACATTCCCCGTCCCTTAAAGATTCTTACGATGTATATATATTTAAGTTTCTGCTCCATCTGCTTTCCCTCAACTAATAAAGCTTTATACTTGTGAGAGAGAGAAGAAACAGGAAGTTGACCATCTCAGTGATTCATTTTGCATTGTACTTCTGATTGAAGTGAATTGTTTTGGAAAGGACTAGAATTAGTCCCAGGATTTCTAAAGGAAATGCTGTTTGACTTTAATCATCTGGTGGGAGGAAATAGAATCTGACATTAAGGTTCTTCCTAGCCGCAAGCGTCTCAGAATTACTTCTTCTAGCAAAAGGGAAATGAGATTGCATTTCAGCATTGATACCAAAGTCTTTCTTTCTCTGCCTCTGGACAGGCTGGCTGGGCTCCAGGGTGCCTCTTTACTTGAACTCCCTTGCAAACTCATCTGTCACTCCTGTAGGATTTTCAGAGTTTTCACTGAAGAGAATTCAAAACAAAACAAACAAAAAACTGCTATATTGAAATTCCTCTCTTTTAGAAATGTAAATTCCTTGGGCCTGTGATTTGGCTCAGTGGGGAAAAGTGCCTGCCACTAAGCTTAATAACCTAAGTTCAATCCCCAGGACCCACATGATGGAAGGGAGAACTGACTCACAAAATTAAAGTTTTATGATTCCAAATTGATTAACTTGAGAGATATAAGTAATTTGTGTCATCGGAGTGTGGTCACACGTGTCTGTAATCCCTTCATTGAGACTGAGGTAAAAGGGTTGTAAATTTGAGACCATCCTGAGCTGCCTAGTGAGTTGAAGGTCAGCCTAATTTCTATAGTAAGACACAGTCTTGAGAACAAACAAGTAATAAAAACAAGGTCTGAGGGATATAGCTTAGTGACTGAATGCTTGCCTAGCATGCATGAGACCATGAGTTCAATCCTCAGCAGCACACACACACACACACACACACACACACACACACACACACCCCAAAATGCCTACATGTCCCATAATAGGAGAATGTTGTGTATCACTTTGTTTGAAACTATAATTTAAGACCCATGAACGGATTAGGAAATCAGTCTTGTAGATAAAAACCAACATTTATATTTTTACTTAGTGTGTATGAATCTGTGTGTGTGTGTGTGTTGTGTGGACTAGAGAGGACATCCTGGATCCAGGGTGTTTGCAGAATACCTTGATTGTTACATATGTGTTTGGGGATCCTAACTTGGGTCTTCATGATTGCAAAGCAAAGACTTTTAACTGTTGGGCCATCTCTCCAGCCTCCAAACTGTCATTTAAAGGAAGTGAAATAATGTGGGAGAGAAATGATCGTGTACTAACACACACAAACACAGTATGTTTACCGGTATGGACACACACACTTGCACTCTTGATGAAGGTTAGGGTTCACCTTTCACGTTTTACTGATTGGTCAAGAGGCTCCATGGCATAAGCTTGATCTTGAACTATGTACCAAGTTTGGGTACCAGTGTCTCAGCAGCGTGAGCAGCCAGGTGTGCTGGGATGAGGGAGATAGGCCCAGGACATGTGGGCTTGTTAGTACTCTACTCTTCCAGCCCTGTCTGTGTTGATGCTGCCATGATAGTGGTCCCAGAACAGGTGGACTGGTGTACACAGGTACAGGGCCTGTTGGGTCCTCTGTGAATTCACACCATTTGTGGAACAGTCTCTTCCTCTGTCCCACTGTGAGCTGATGAAACACCTATCCCTGTTGAGAATGGGATGCTTTTCTTGTGTAGATTATTCTTATAAGAGCATTGTCTTCCGAAACAGAAAAGCCTTAGTGACTATGAAGCCATTTCAAGTTTAAAATGTTATATAGCGGGCTGGAGAGATGGTTCAGTGGTTTAGAGCACTGACGGCTTTTCCAGAGGTCCTGGGTTCAATTCCCAGCACCCACATGGCAGTTTGCAACCATCTCTAACTCTTTATTCCAGGGGATCTGATGCCCTTCTCTGGCCTCTAACAGCAGGAGGCATGCACGTGGTATGTAGACATACATGCAGGCAAAACACTCATTATGCATAAAATAAAAAAATAAAGCATTATATCTCTCAATATGTCAGGCTTTTTTTTTTTTCATTTCTAAGTTGCCAGAACAAAAATTTAATATTTTTTGAAGTACCCACATTTGGAAACATGTTGTCTGGATGCTGGTTACAGTTAATATCCTCTGCCTTAGAATGGATTGTTACAAGTAGCTAAGTCCTTTTTTTATTGTGTTTTGTTTGGAGTAGGGTGTCATTATGTCACCCAGCTGGCCTTGAATGTGGAACCTCTTACCTCCAGAGTGCTGGGACTCCAGGTGAACACCACCACAACTGGGTTTTGTTTGTTCTTTAAAATAGTGTAACCTACATTCTAAATACTTTTGAATTTGCCAAGGAAAATTTGCTGGGTGTGGTGGCACACTCCTTTAATCTCAGCACTTGGTAGGCAGAGGCAGGTGGAGCTTTATGAATTTGAGGCCAGCCTGTCTACAAAGAGAGTTCTGGGACAGCAAGGGCTACACAGAGAAACTCTGTCAAAAAAAAAAAAAGAAAGAAAAAAAAGGAATTTGCCAAGGAAAGTGCTGCCGTCTAGTGTGCCAAAGGTTCTTTAGCCAGCCTTCTGACTAGAATGAGCCACGTATTCTAGGTGACTGTCAGCTTGATTCTGTGCTCCCACCTCAAACCACCAAGTACACAATGCTATAACGCTTTCCTCATGGGTGGCAGGCAGAATCACACATATGCTTAAGTCTAAAGAAGTTTTTACTGTATAGATGCATACAGTCTACATTCGCTGGCTCCACAGTGGGCATCATGCTTTCCCAGTGTTTCCTTGCGGGGCTGGCAGGCTCACGGGGAGAAATCCAGGTGCTTTTGGAGGCCTAGTGCAGCAGAAGCTAAGGGACAGCAGCCTTTCATTCTGTCGGAAAGATGGATGTGGTGTAGACAACCGGAGATGAGGGGTTAGGGAAATCAGCTAAGCAACAGAATAAGTTTAGAATTAGTTTCAGTAGCTGTGGAACAATAGCTTAGGAAATGGGGTTGTAAATCACACACCCACTACTTGATGGTCACCTTTTTCATTCCATCCTCAATGCTGGAGACAGCAGGTGTCACACCCACTCTCACAGGATAGAACCCAGGGATAAAACACACACTGTTTTGTAAGAATCAGAAAGAAACCTGTTCTTCTGATATTCTGTGTATTGGCAAGTTTGTGTGGACACATCACTGAGTTGTTGGTTTTCCTCTTAAATCTCAGAAGGCCTGGTTTTATTTATCAAGTATTTATGTGAGATGGGCACTCGGCTAGAGGGGGGTCTAGTAGGAGGGGGTTTATGTAAGTGTCTGCTCCTTGTGCTCGGGCCTCCGGGGAATGGCTGAGCTCCTTTGACGGGTGAGTGTTTTCAGCAGGGAAGAGTGGAAGGGCACACGAAGGGCTTTGCCAAGGACAGATAGAACATAAAATACATCCTTGAAGGGCACGTGCCGTTGCTTATCAGTGGAGCACAGACTGACGCTGATAAGCAGGGCCGGGGCGAGGCAAGAGTCAGAATGCTGTGCCAGGGAGTCTGGGCTTTATCTGTAGGCTGGAGTCTCCGTCCTTCCTGGACTTGAAAGCTGCTGCTGGGTTCTCCCTCCTCCATACCCGTTTGCCCTTCAGGCTTGGGACTGTCCAGCCCACCCTGCCTGTGTGGAGTGGTGTCAGATCCAGCCCTCACCATTGCTACATCCTTTTCTTGCCCAGGACGAGCAGCTGCTGGTGCCCGTTTGGACTCCTAACACAGTGCACTTTGTGTCCAACATGTGGACTTTGTGCACCACACACCAAGACACTCTGCAGCAATTGCCAGACAGGTATCCTTTGGTTCACTTTAGATCCTAAGGACATAGGGCTTAGTCTCTCACAAGACTACTTCAGATGGGTATCTCAAGTTCTCAGTTGTTATGCCCTCTGGCCACTGCCTGCTTCCTTTGGTACAATAAAGCACCCAGAGCTCAGAGAAACAGGTACTGGGGATGTAGTTCAGTTGGTAGAATGCTTACCTCATACGCATGAGGACCTGGGTTTGATCCTCAGCACCACTTAAACGAGGGGTAGCAATACCTACCTATAATCCCAGCACTTAAGAAATAGAGGCAGGAGGATCAAGATCTCAAGGTCATCCTCCCCAGCACTTAGGAAATAGAGGAGGCAGGCAGATCAGGATCTCAAGGTCATCCTGGTTGATGTGGAGAGTTTGGGGCCAGACTGGGCTACTCCGTGAGACCTTGCCTCTGGAGGTGGGAGCCAGGGGGCTGGGGAGGTGGTTCAGTTAGGAAAGTGCCTCTTTCACAAGCATGAGGAGCTGAGTTTGGATTCCCGGAAGCCACGCTGAAAATTGGGGTGTGCTGGGATATGTCTGTAACCCTAGCTGGGGAGACAAGTGGGTCCCAGCGCTCATTGGCCTGCCAGTGTAGCCCATCAGTGAGCTCTGGGATCAGAGAGAGACCCTGACTCAAAAACATGAGGTGGGGAGCAATAGAGGAATGCAGCTAGCATTGACCTCTAGTCTCCCTCTGCACATATACAGAATGAATGCACACACAGAGAATATGTATGCACACACAGGACTCAGGGAGAGAGCAGTAGAGGAATCAGCTAGCATTAACCTCTAGCCTCCCTCTGCACATATACAGAATGCACACACAGAGAACATGTATGCACACACAGAATAGCATAAAAGATACAACCATCCAGATGAAGAGGCTCATAAGACAAAGTGTGTGGGGAAGGGACATGGAGCTTCCCAGCCCTCACCCGGACATTATCCTCTAGACACCTCCACATCTTCAGCAACCTGGAAGCTCCCCAAACCCATCTTTATGGGTTTTTAAGGAGAGTTCATTATATAGGTATAGTTAATATGACTGATAAAATTATCAGCCCCTGGTTAAACATTCAAACTCAAGTCCTTCTCCAAGGTCAAGGGTAAGGCCTCTCATGATACGATTGGTTTCCCTGGCAATCCAATTGGTTTCCAGGGGTCTAAGAGTCATGGTATTAGAATAAAAGATATTCTTACCATTCAGGAATGACAGAGGTCACAGGAACTCTATGTCAGAAACTCCAGCAGAGACCAAATACCGAAAAGATGGCCACCGTGGCCCTGCTGCTAGGGAAGTAACTAGAGTCTGAGGAGCCAGAGCAGAGGCCACACACACAGCCTGTTAAATAACCAGGGAAGGAAAACAGTGTCTCCACTCTAGTCAGGGCTGTTTTTGACCCTTTTTTCAGTTCTAACAGTCTTCATTTTTGTGTGTGATGCATGTTTATTTGCAGGTGTGCTTGCCTATGCCTGAGTGATGCCAGAGTCAACACTGAATGTCTTCCTCTATTGCTCTCCACCCCGCCCCCTTGAGACAGGGTTTTTCTACTTGGCCCTGACTGTCCTGGAACTCGCTGTGTAGACCAGGCTGGCTTACAACTCAGAGATCCTCCTGCTTCTGCCTCCTGAGTGCTGAGATTAAAGGCGTATACCACCTTGCCCAACTCCACCTTATGTTTTTGAGGCAGGATCTCTCACTGAACCTGGAGCTCACCTTTTTGGATAGACCAACTCACAAGTGAGACCCTAGAACCTACTTGTGTCCACCATGCAGGCTGGGGCTACAGGTGTGCACTGCTACACCAGCTTTAATGCTGGGGATTGAACTCAGGTCCTTTAATGCTTGTACAACAAGTGCTTTACCCACCGAGCCATGTCCCCAGCCCCCTGCCACACACGTTTTAAAGAAGATAGCTGGGCATGGTGGCACACGCCTTTAATCCCAGCACTCAGAAGGCAGAGAGGCAGGCGGATCTCCGTGAGTTCCAAACCAGCCTGATCTACTTAGTGAATTCCAGGACAGATAGGGATATGTAAGAGAGACCTTGTCTCAAAAAGCAGAAAAAAAATAAGACCCAAAAAAATAACAACAAAAAAGAAAATATTGTAAGCTTTTATCCTAGTTACAGAAATATTTTAAATTTCATTAGTTCTGTCTATATGGTTGTTCATTTGTAATTTTTTTTGTATTTTCACAAATCAGAAGGGATACAGAGGAGCGCAATCGAGGGAGCACGCCCATGTAAACAAGCCGTAGTCACCCTTCATCCTATTGGGACATCTAAGCTCTCAGCAACCAGTGACTTCACTAACAGAGCAATGATAATATTATTTCAGGAACGTTCTAAAATGCCCAAGCATGGTAGCACACGCTTAAAATCCCAGGACTTGGGAGGTGGAGGAGGGTCAGGAGCTCAAGTTCATCCTTGGCTGTGTACTGAGTTTAAAGCTAGTCTGGTTTCAGGGGCCTTGCCAAGAGTTGGGAGGATGGGACAAAATGGAATTGTAGTGAATAGTACTGTAACTTTTGAAGATTCTCTTTTTCACCCAGTGTAAGTCCTTTGAAGTCCATACACGTTGCTGTCTGTGTTAGTGGTTTATTCCTTTATATGGCTGAGTAGACGCCACTGTGTGGGTGCACCACAGTGCACTTGGCCGTTCAACCGGAGGGCGTTAGGGTTGTTTTCATGTTTCAGCATTTAACTCTGAAAAAATTTAAGATTTATTTTTATTTCTAGAAGTATGTGTGTGTGTGTGTGTGTGTGTGTGTGTGTGTGTGTGAGAGAGAGAGAGAGAGAGAGAGAGAGAGAGAGAGAGAGAGAGAGAGAGTCTGTCTGTCTGAGTATACGCCACACACTTAAGGATGTCCGCAGAGGGCAGAAGAAGGCGTCAGATCCCCTGGGATCTGGAGTTATGG
>CABHPH010128489.1:3300-13395 GCA_902168325.1 Peromyscus nudipes
CAGCAGGTGGGGCAGTTGGGCAGGCCCAGGTGCAGCAGGTGGGGCAGGAGGGAGTAAATGGCTGTGAACTTATCTGAGAGCCGGGCACCCTGCCACCGCTCCTTCCATGAGGGAATACCAACAGGCCAGTCTTTGAGGGTCTTTGGGGAGTGATCACCACTGCTCTGATTTTTAAGATCATAATGGCCATGAAATTCCTAGACGACAGCAGTCCACCACACTTGGGTCTTCTTGTGGTTTCTAAACACACTTCATAGTTTAGGGAAGGTCAGATGACCTTTTTATTTAGTAAATGATATTTTACTGGAAATAGAGGGTGCTTTGCTAATGGCTTATCACTTTAAAAGGAAAACAGACATAAATGCCTCTCTTAATTATCTTCAGCAGGGAGAGAGGAACTGCAAATTATTTGTGCTGACATTTTATCTCAGCTTTTGCACAGACAACAGTATGTTTAACTGAAAATGAAGAAAATAGTCTAGTACAAAAGAGATTGAGATAAAATAATTATGATGGAAGAATTAGGGCTTATCACTTAGATCAATGTAAACCTAACATTCATTCTTCAATTTACATTTTTGTTGGTCAAATCAGAGGAGCAGCAGGTAGCAATTGACTTCAGGGGATTGGTCTACCAGAATGCAAGGCACTGATAGATGAATCTCAGATAGGCAAGGCCCCAAGAGCTTCGGCTCCAGAATGTCCCTTGCTACTGTTGTGCCTTTACATATTTGCTGCTGCCATTTTTCTCTTGTATCTGGCATGGTGTGAATGGGTTTGGAGGACTCTCCAGTACCTTTAATATAGTGTGATTATATCATGTAAATATCCCATTCTACTGGGCATTTTTACCTGTGGGTTATTGTGAAGATGATTTCCTCTTAAACTGTACTGTTTAATTGAAGTAATGATTTTATATGATAGTAGTGTTAGTTTAAATAGAATTTTGATGATTAAGTTTTTAACAAATACAGTAAGGGATTATAATAGAGGTTAGTTTAGTGGGAAAATTAATACAGGTAAAGGCAGCATATAGTGTTCCCACACACACACCCCTGATAAAGCAGGGGCTGCAGAAGATAGAAAATAAGAACAAAGAAGTGTCTCCAAGTTAGGACTTAGGAGTTGCTCTTGAGGAGCCATACAGACTATGGCTTAAGTTAATGATTAAGGAAAACAATCAAGTCCTAGGAATTATCTCAAGTTCTTTTTGATATTGGAAAATGTGTCCACAAGTTTCAGTGTGCATCACAGCTAAAACAAAGCTTTAAACAATTGACTTCATATAACTAAAAGACAAAGAATTGGATGGTTAGTTAATTGGACTGGACTTTAAATATGAAAAGTGAAACTAATAACCTGTTTTTCTGGCAATTATGAAAACTACTGCCTATGTAAATGGTTATGGCTTAAAGGCTGCTGATCTATGAGAAGTCTAAAAGATAAATGTTTAACTGTATGTAGGTTCTTGGAGATAATTTGTTTTCCACCTGTAATACGTAAAATGTTTAATCATGTAAGGAATATGGAAAACATGGGGTTTTTTTTACTTGTATTCAATTGTAATCATTCACTTAAAAAATAGAATGTAACCACATTGTAATTTTTATATTGCTTGAAAGACTCTGCTGGGGTATATAAGCTGTAAGGGAAAAAATATAGAAGTCAGAAGGAAAACACCAGGAAAGATGTAGAAAGAAGACATCAGGAAGTAGTTAGAAAGAAGTCATCAGGAAAGAGCAAGAAGGGAAACATCAGGGTAGAAGAACAACAGGAAAAGAATAGAGTATAACAAGCAACAGAAAGAATAATAAAACAGAAGAGAAATTTTTATTCCTCAAAAAAAGAAGTCTATGTGTTTTTTCTTGCCAACTCTGCATTTCATTCCTAGTTCCTCTGACCAGCAGAAGGCTAGACCCTCTGCACATTAAACTCTAATATACATTTGAACCATGTGAGTATCTTTTCAAAATATAGAATTACTAAGAGGTTGATATTACAGAGTCCAACCACCATTCTGCTCCATCCTCACTGTCTGGTCACTGTTCCTACACCACTTAAGTCAAATTCAAATGGAACTAATTGAAGCAAAGGTAAAGAAAGATGTAAGTAATGTTGGATTCAACAGGGCCAGTCAGTCAGTCACTAACTGGTGTCTTCTCTGTGTATAGTGGTCAGGGAGGACCAGGCAAAAACAGTGTCTTCTGGATGTGACGGGAGTGTTGTACTTACTCACGGACTCTCAGCAGCTCCATAAAACCTGTACAACATCAAATCAGTTAGCATTCCAGCACGGAGAGGGGAGGGGTTCTGAAACCTCTACCCCTAACTGAGGAGCTATTGACCAAATCATTTCTGGGGGAGAAAACATCAGGTTTTAAGGGTGTGGCACCTGGAATGTCAATCAAGTTCCAGTAGAAGGCTCCACACCTTAGTATATGGGCAGCACTAATTAGACTTACTAGTTTTTTTAAGGTCAAAGTTGGGAAGCCATAAGGAGATTGGAGGGTGGATCTTGGAGGAGTTAAGAGGAATAGGGTGCTGAATATGATCAAAATACGTTGTATACATATATGAAATTATCAAAAAGTAAAATATTATAGTAAAAAACTTTCAAGAAAAAAATAACTATGAGCATTGTACTTAAAATGATGCACACTAGTCCTTCAAAAATTAGAAACAGCATTAATGGAAAATTTTTATTCATTAATCAGATTTGATAAGCTAAAAGCAGGGACAGCTTTTAAAAGTGAGAATATATGAAAGTAGCACACCATTTTATTGCAAATTCGTCACTTTTTAAAAGATGGAAGAGAGAAGACGTCAAACTGTGTGCACTCTGAGTAAATGGAGACGTGACAACTTCTGGTCCATGAAGCGAGATACTTCAGCAGGCTGAAGCTTCCTGGTTCTAGAGCCCTGGGGCTCTTCACTTGATGTTGAAAAGCTGAAGAGATAGAATAGGATGTCATCAGAGGACAATGGTGACAACTATAAATATGTGTTCAGGAAGAAGGACATCCAGGTGATGCTTCTTCTTCCTTGGACCACCAATTGGTGGGTGTCAACATAGGTACCACCCACTTTGAGGATGAGTCCCACCCCACTCAGTTAATCTTCTCTGGAAACACCCTACTAGAAACACCCAGAGGCATGTCTACTAGACCCCAGTCTTCAAGTAAGACCAACTATCACAAGGCTCAAGAAGGACACCTCTAATTCCTATAGAATCTCTGACTAGTAACAGACTAGCAAGTTTTAAAAACTAACAGTTTTAACAAACTCAGGAAGGCCTGATCTAGAAGCTGTTTAAGGACAATGTGTCTTTAGTCAAATGGGACCAGTCTTTAGCTGTTTTCTTGGCATATTTTAAGTCCTACCTGACAAAGCTGTAAAATATTAGTTTGGTGTCTCCTTACTTTGGTGGAACTGCAGGAGCAGGTTGCTCATTTCTGGGCATTGTCATATCTACTTCCCATGCAGGAGGATTGCCAGTGAAATCTCCTTTACTTTCAGCTTCACAGAAAAGAGGATACCGACTAAAGGTAGGGGGAGAAGAAAGAGAAATATCATATAGGGAGCTGAAGATCTAGTCAGACCTTAGAGTTTAGAAGGCTGCACTCAAGGCCAAATTCCAGTGACTAGTGGATGCACTGATTCAAGTGAATCACTTACAAAAATGTTAACTTACGATATATGATTTTAAAATCTTAGTTGTAGTGGGCAATGGCTCACAGAAACTCACTACTGGTCAAGTGCAGAAAACAAGCATCAGTAGAGTGTTTAGCCACAAACAGGTCGTTTATATCACCATCATACACACATTTACACACATGTATACACACACACACACACACACACACACACACACACAATACTATAAAGAAAGAGGGTGTGGGAAGATAGTAAGAGCCAAAGGTCAGAGAGGACCAGACAGACAGAATGTCTAAAAATAACAGGACCTCTGCACTCATGAGTTCACAGTACCTGTGGTTAACTTAACAAGACCTGCATAAGAGAAGCCATGGATAGTCTATGGCATGGCGGGGAGGCAGAGTCAGGTGTTTTTTAATGGTTTGACTCCTGGTAGGTCAATCATACTCCAGTGGATGACCCCCACACCCATAAGTATATGAACAGCACAAATTGGAGTCAATGAGTTTTGTTTTGTTTTTTTTTAATTTTAAAAAGAACACAATGTTAGGGAATAGGTAGAGAGGTGGGAAGAGATAAGGTAGAAGTGGGGATAGATATTATACAAATACATTGTATGCAATTATCTAAGAATTAATTAAAATATTGCATTAAAAAGGTTAGCTGCTCCAGGACAGACAAGGCGGTTACACAAAGAAGCCCTGTCTTGAGAAACAAGCAAACAAAATTAGCTGCTATGGCAGATATTACTCTTTGTGTGGAGGATGTGCAAGTAATTACTTGAAGGGAAAATGGTTTCAAAGTAAAAATAATGAATGTGTTCTCTCATATGTGGATCCTGAATCACACACACAGGACATGAGTGTAGAAGTATTACTTGGGTAAAGCAATGGCATTAGCAGAAAGGAGGAAATGGGGATAGTGGGGAGACCATGGTCAAAGTACACGAGACACTTGAATTTACATATATTTGTGAGCCCCTTGACTATGTGCAATGAATATAGGCTAATTAAAAATGTCTTGAAGTGATTATAATAAAGTGAGGTGATGAGAGAGAGGTTTCAAACATGATGAGGAAGACCGGCCATTACAAACATAATATCCCAACTTTATGACACGTTTATGTACAAAACCATTTTAAAAGCAAACACGTTTTAAATTCCTTTTAATCCAGGACACAGTTAAAAATAGATTATGCTTGCTTTGGTGTTAAGTCTGGGATAGTTCCTGTGTGTGTAATCAAAGATGATGAAGAATATATTGGTGATTTTCTAAGAATAACCTTTGGAATCAATGAGAATACTTTGTATTGGGTGATTTCCCCTTTTCTTTGTTTCCCCTTGCTTATGATAAAAAGACTGAGGTTACCAAGGCAAAAGCAGAAGCAACTTAGCAAGCTGTAGCAAGAAGCTACTTAGCAACTGCAGAAGCCCAAAGTGACCTGTCAGCTTGCACGTGAAAAAAAAAAGAGAAAAAAATAAATTCCTTTTAAGATGTTCATTAAATGATTTTAACCAGAAAAATATAATAGATTGCCTCCTAAAACCTGCCAAGTTTATCATAACCTTGCAAAAATGGGATCAGAGTTGCTAGTGACCTATACCTTAGACTTTCTCAAATGGATTAACTAATAAGATATAAAAGGAAGCTGAATCTCACCCCATGGGTCAGCTTTAAATCTACCCCCTCTCCTTATGGCTTCAGCCCCACCCACCCATGATGCATGCTGCCCTTGATTTTTCTGATATATTTCTGTATCTTTCAGGCTTTTTTTCCTGTCCTCAGTAAACTTGAATATGGACTTATTTTTAAAGTAGCCTAGCTTGATTATCTGGGTGAGACCTGTGAGGTTTTCAGCTATTCTGACACTAGTATTAGAAAAGTGGATTAATATCCTTCTCTTCTCCAGCATTATAAAGCTCTAGGAGACAATTGTAATTTTGAAGACTCAGGGCCAAGGATAAAGAGATTTACATTCCCTTTAGATGTTGGATTCCACCATCACCACACCAACCCACACTCTGGGTTGTATGATTTAACATTTAGGGCTTGGGTCTTTTATCAAGAGGGTCGAGGTGAAGCTGGGGCCTTGGACAGGTGCCCCACATGTGATACTCACCTGTGCATAACACAGGACAGAAGCATCTCAGCTCGTGCAGTAGAGTTTTTTGAGATATATGTAAGTTTAGTCTGAAGCAGAGTGACATCACAAAGAACCTACAGAGGCAAAGAAAGATTTAAAATCTATGTTTATCTCACAGATCTCAGGAGACTTCAAGGGATTTGAATAAGAGCTTATAGGTACTTCAAGTTCTCCAAAAGAAACAGCCATTTCCCTAAATAATTACTCATGAGAAGAAGAATCATCTTCTAAATGAAGAGATAGGTTCAATCTGGTACATTATTTGAATGTAAAAGTCAGATAATACTTGTTTATTTAAAGAGATCAGATCTTCAGTTCATATTTTTTAAAATCACATGTTTACACCTCCTTTTCAGAAATACAACAGAAGGTAACATGTGCTTATTTTGGAGAACATCAGCTTTCAGATCAGCTGAAACCCATCTGGAATTTAGACTTCTGAGACTTTCATTTAAATGATTAACTCTGGACTTTTGCTTTGAGACTGGGTCTCATATAGTCTATGCTGTCCTTGAACTCTCTAGGTAGCCAGGATGGCCTTGAATTCCTGATCCTCCTCCTGCCGCTGCCTCTCCAGTGCTAGGGTTACAGGTGTGCTCCACCAAGCCAAGTTTCTGTGGTGTTAGGGATCAAACACAGAGCCTTGTACATGTTAGATGGCCTTGCTACAACTGAGACACATAAATAGAGCCCCAGTGCCTGTGTCAATTCTTAAAAGGAAGGAAGGAAGGAAGGGAGGAAGGAAGGAAGGAAGGAAGGAAGGAAGGAAGGAAGGAAGGGAGGGAGGGAGGGAGGGAGGGAGGGAGGGAGGGAAGGAGGGAAGGAGGGAGGGAGGGAGGGAGGGAGGGAGGAGAAACCACTGTGATGAAGTTCTAGTTCTAATCAGTTATCTGGCTGAATTGCAAACAGCCTGCAGGATCACCCACAGCTGTCTGAGTTCACCACAGCCCAGCTCCTTTCACACAATAATAATTCTCCCAAGGGCACTTAATAAACATCCTGTATCCTGCATGCACAGCTCCATCTAAAATATTCTTCCTGTGTCATCAAATCTGTCTCAACCTGTCAAAGTTGTGCGATGCCTCGTAATAAGTAATGTTACAGTACAGTTTCTGATTTTTATTTTAGTCAACTCAAAATCCCAGTTAATGTTAGACAGCAATGAATAACTAACCTGTCGATGCTCCAAGTAGGGAACTCTGAGGACCTTTGTGATGTTTAGCCAATGTTACTCTCTTCCACCTGAGGCTAGCCAAATGTCAAGGACTGTAATGTGCCAACTAGTTTGGGATACTACTTTGTGATGTTCAGAAAATAGGTCTCTTCCCATCAGCAAGTTAACATCATATTTCCTGGATGTGACTTTTAAAGACATTAACCCAGCTATACGACAAATTGAAACTATGATTCCCATAGTTTTGTGGGTCCAAGGAAGGGACCATAAACACTAGCATTTCTTCTTACTGTATTGACAATGCCGCAGGAGTAAGTACGGTAGGTAAAGTCATAGACATCGTTTGGCCAGACGGTGTTCACGGGACAGCCGATTCCTAAAAACACTTCATCAGGTTCCATAAATATATTGGGGAATAGCGTGGCCTTAATCCTGAGATAAAACCAATGATTGGTGCACTGTAGACGATAGGCTAAGAAATAGAAAAGAGAATATTTCTGTTAACAGGCTGTATGGGAATCATCACAGAACATTTGAGCAGAGCTGCTTAATGTAAGAGTTCATCCCTCAACAAAATAAAACATGCTGTAGAGAGAAGCAAGTCTGTAAAATATAATCATCTGCTATTAATTCATCCCTAATATACTCACATACACTCCTATCTACTAAAGATATTTTTAATAAGTCTGTCAGGGGGAAGAGCAACACAAATTTAAAACATCTTTAATCCTTTAATTCCATTCTCAGAAGTCAATATTTTTCTTAGGGCAAGTCTCACTACATAGCTCTGAATGACCTGGAACTCTCAATGTAGACCAGGCTGGCCTTGAACTCACAGAGCTCCACCTGTCTCTGCCTCCCAAGTGCTGAAATTAAAGGTGTGCAAAACCATGCCCGGTCTCAAAGCCAGCATTCTGTACAGCTGGGACACAAGAACACATTTCTAGTGTAACACTCCGTGAAGTGCAGAGCATGGCTGCACTCGTGATCAGCTCATGCTCCTCCACACTAGTCCTTGTTTTCATTTTTAAATCCACAGCCTCGTGGTATATATAAGCAAACATGAAGGGTTGATATAGCAATAAACACTAGTCAGGAACACTGCAACCCACTTGATATGCCATGTTTGGTGGATATCCCTGGGAGGCCTGCCCTTTTTTTTTTTTTTTCAAAGGGAAATGGAGGAGGAATGGATCTGGGGGAGAAGGGAGGTAGGAGGAGTAGAGGGAGGGGAAATACCTCTAAATAATACTGAGCAAAATAAAGCTATACAATGAATTATAAATAATACTTTGGATACCTGTAAACCATACTTCTGCTTCTGTAAAGCTGAAGTAAAATTATGAAATGTGCAGAGGAATGGATGATTACTAAGCTTCTGGATGGATAGAGGGAAGACACCGAGATCAGAGATGACCATAGGGACTCCCACTCTAACTGAAATTTCACTTTGATCCTAATTTAAGCAAGGAAAGCAAGTCAGCGTGGATTTAATAAGTCTGCATGATGAGATAGTGGATGCTAATATGACCGCTTAGAGCAATCTCCTTTAAGTAGCTCCTAATAACAAGAAATAAAATACGTTAACCAACACACTAAGAGTCTTGCAACTTCCCTAGCGTCAAGACTAGGTCATCTTGTTGAAACAAAAATACCTAACTTTTTGTTGTAATTCTAAACTTTCAGACTAAGAGTTTGCACTCATATTTAGGTGACCAACCACTCAAGTTTGCTTAAGTAGACTTGTTGGTACTCAAACTGAGGAAACTGGATCAGTTAGTCATCTTACCACAAGGAGCTGGCCTTCCCTCTCAGATACTGTGGCTCTATAGAGGATAAGGCCAAGGAAGAATGCTGAACCCTTGAAAAGGCTCCTTTCCTACATGCCACAGGATGTCCTGAGATTATTTATTTATTTATTTATTTATTTATTTATTTATTTATTTATTTATTTGTTGATTTTTCGACACAGGGTTTCTCTGTGTAGCCCTGGCTGTCCTAGAACTTGGTCTGTAGACCAAGCTGGCCTTGAACTCAGAAAAATAAAGGCATGCACCACCACGTCCAGTGAGTCCCAAGTTCTTAACAGCCCATGAATACCTCTGTGCTTTCTAGACCACTCCACTTTCCTCAGAGCTAACTCACCTCAAGCACTGAATCCCCAGAATGTGATGTGATCTGGGAAAGGTCAAAAGAAAAGGGGAACTAGAGAAAGAAGGAACTCAAGTGAGGACAGTGTCTAGTCTCAGTAGAATTGTGAGGTTCTAAGATCATGCATCTGAAAGAGACAAATCTAAAAGTCTAAAAGCCCCACCCCTCAGCACATGTTAAGACATCCCAATTCTTCAAGTCATGTGTGATACCTGCCCAATCATCAGCCCAAGTTCTCATAAAGAAAAGAAGCAGAAGGAGTCGCCGCAGGCCCAGGAAAGACTTCATTGCTCAGATTGGAGATCAAACCCCACAGAAGAACTGAGAGACAGAGAGAGTAAAGGGCCTTCTTATATGCTGGAATAGATGACCCTCAGCTGGGAGTAATTAACTAGTGCCTTTTACAGCACACATGTGCCACTAATACACCCTCAGTTCATCATTAAAATGTAACACTTTATTTAGGTATTTAAGAACTAGAGTGAACATGCTGTAAACCTACCACTGGGGTGTTCCCATAGCACTCTTGAAACTCACACACAGCTCTCAATCATGACTGCTGAGAGATGAGACTTCTGCAGGTGGTCCAGAAAAACATAGAAGGCTGACTTGCATTGGAATCTGTACCATTATGTATAGAGTGATTTTATACACTAAGGTATACTTTGTTAAAACTGCCTACCATCCCAAAATATCTGTGTCTCGTTATCTGAACACTACAGGAGTAACTGTATAAGAATATAATTGTCCTGTGTCACTTAGAATGCAAAGACTCAACACCTTGAGACCTCCTATACTTCCATGTCATCCCACCAATCCACCTCTGAGCAGTGGCCCTCAATCAGATTCACCTGCAGAGTATTCTTTTTAATACACGATAACTGAATTACAGCCATTCTTTTTTTCTGATTCAGCAAGACTAGAGTGTGGGGGTATTGTGTTCCCCAAAAATATTGTGTATGCTAATAAACTT
>CABHPH010128489.1:13495-41141 GCA_902168325.1 Peromyscus nudipes
ATTCTGTCTCTCTGACCTTCCAGTGTTCACCCCAATAACTGGCCTCAGGTTTGATTTTATAAATAAGAACTTTTAAGACTCATGCTACACTAGAGTGGGACAGGGAATTTACATTTCTAAGTTCCCAAACAACACCGATACTAATGCCCTCAGAATTGATGGGGCACAGGGATTTGCCTTCAGAGCACGCTGTCTTGATACTCATGAGAAGAGCTTGTTTGCAAACTTAAATACATACATCACCTGTGTACCTTGTCACAAAGCAAATGCTACCGCAGAAGTTGGGGGTCAGACCCGGAGATGCTGCAGTTGAGATAAACTCTCAAGTGATGCCAATGATTCTCTATGACTACACTTCGAGTAGCAAGGCCTGAAAGTAATTTACATGGAATTTAAATTCTTCTAAACAAAAGGCACCACTTCTTCAAAATGAGAAGTTAAACATCTCAGTATGAAAAAACAGCTTAAATGCATATTGAGAGCTGGGAATGTAGCTTAATGGTGGGAAACTTACCTGCCTTGTGTGGGCCTAGAAGTTGGATTCAAGCTCACCCTGTATTTCTAGATCATCAGTTACTTGAGTTCAGAACTATGTCCCATGATGATATAGCATGAAAGACAGAACTACTGAAAGGCAAAGTGAGTAGAGGAATGTACCGGCTCATGACTATATTCCCTGAAATGTATTATTGCACTAATAATCTGTCCTAATAGGCTGGGGTTGTGACTGAATGGGTAGACCTCCTGCCTAGCACACACAAAGCCCTTAGTTTGAACCTCAGCCCTTCATAAATGAAGAGTGATTATGCATGGGCTACATGAGATGCTATCTCAAAACAAAATACACACACCAAAATAAATTTTAAAAAAATAGTAGTTCTACAAGGTCACTATTTTTGCTATGAACTCCTTAAGGCTCTACATTCCATGTATAGTTTCATCTCCAGGGCTTAGAAAATCTGTTGCAAAATGAGAGATTAAGATGTAACAGTAGAAAAATGTAACTACTTATTTACCATGTAACAATTTCTTTTTTATATAATTTAAATTATTCTTTATTAATTTAGGTTTTTCCTTTATTAAAAAAGGTGTCTTCAAATAGCCCTTCCACTACACAAATAAGAACCTGGGGGAAAGTACAGTTTTATATTTCTTTTTTTAATTAATTAATTTTTTCCCAGCCCTTTCCTTAAGGTTGGAGAGTTAGCTCAGTGGTGGAACACTTGCCTAGAAATCTCAAGGTCTTGGGTTCAGTCTCCAGCACTGGAAAAAAATAACTTCTCAAATATTTTCATCCCACTTATAGTACAGACACATATTTCAACTTGAAGAGCTTTTGATACTTGCTACCAAATAAATGAGCAAATCCCTCTCCTCCCTTAAGTTACAGGGTGTGGCCCGTGTGTGTGTGTGTGCGTGTGTGTGTGTGTGTGTGTGTGTGTGTGTGTGTGTTAACAAACATTCAGTATGGAATACAATGCCATCAACTACAGTCTCCGTGCTGTATGTTACATTTCTAGGTTTCATCATCTTAGATAAGTGAGTGTTTGCACCCTGGGACCTATTTATCTCCTTTCCTTATTACTGTTATTGTTTTCATTTCTTAATACAATAAAGATGTATTCAACCAATCTCTAATTTTTCTTCTGCTTAAATTTATATTACTTCTTAGTTTTTAAAAATTAGGGTATGGGGGCTGGAGAGATGACTCAATAGTTAAGAGCACTAGTTGCTCTTCCAGAGGACCTGTGTTCAATTCCCAACCACATGGTGGCTCTCAACCGTATTTAACTCCAAGAGACCCAACACTCTCTTGTGACTCCCACAGACACCAGCCATAATATGCAGACATACATGCAGGACATATATATACATATATATATATAATATATATGAAATAGCATTTTAAAATATATATAGCTTTTGAAAAATATCAGAGTATTTTTATTTTACTAAATGAACATGGTGTTAAACTGCCATTAAATATTCATGCTTGTGCCCATAGTTTAGCACTGCTCCCCAATTTCAGCAGAAAAGCTCTGTTTGCAGAGGGCAATGGTCAATGCAGAGAGTCACAACTCATCAACGTGCTGAGAACAAGTGACTGTGGGGAGCTCAGCCCTAAATGGGCATCTATATCACCTTCTCCAGGACTCAGGGTTATTTCTCCTTAGCAATAACCCTGTAAATACAGTCTTTCGGGGATCATCACATGAGGGATTGAAAGAATGTAAGGACTGGGGGGCAGGGAGGGGTGGCATAAAATGTCCTCTAGACATGGCACGGCTGTTGCAGCCATGAGCTCACAGTTGGAGTGTCTATTCTCAGGGGAAACTGTACAACTGAAGATGGGGCCCTCCAACCTACTGTCATGGATGTAGGAGAAGCTCATAAAGTCCCACCCTTCCCTGAGGAGCAACAGGCAATTAACAGTTGCCAGAGGAGGGGAAGCCATATCTTCAGGGATGTTGCCCGTGGTAGTGTACCCTCCCTCACACAAATAACCTGCAGGCCCGTACTCTGCAGGCATCTCTAATAAAATGCAGTGGAACACACAAACATACCAATAATATAAAACTGACTAAATGAATCTGTGTCTACAGTGTATTTCTGCAGACACACTGTATAAATAGTACCTATTTATACAGCATATATGTACCTGTCCATACACATGGACACTTCATACACACATACATACCTTCTAGAAAACTCTAGAAAGTGTTACAATATCAATCACTAAGGAATATATTAAGTAGGTCTTTAGGTTTATGGTTTTTGTTATGTGGTTTTTTTGAAACAGGGTTTCTCTGTGTAACAGTCTTGGCTGTCATGGAACTGGCTTTGTAGACCAGGCTGGCCTCCAACTCAGAGATGCGCCTGCCTCTGCCTCCCGAGCACTGGGGTGAAAGGTGTGCGCCACCATGCCCAGCTTAGGTTTATGTTTTTAACAAGTTTTGTACTTGCAATTTCTTTCATTTTATGGATTTCCTTTCTTTTTGGTTTGGTTTTGTTTGGGGTCAAGGGGTTGAGACAGTAGTCTCACTATGTAGTCCTGGCTGGGGTGGAACTCATTATGTACATCAGGCTGACCTCAAACTCACAGTTTGCTTCTGCTTCCTGAGTTCTGGGATTAAACATATGTGTCACCACACCTGGCTCATGGGATCTCTTAAAGTTAGCTGGTTAACAGGACTCTGTGCCCTCTCTGCCTCAACATACTTAGCACTCAGATGTTAGATTTGCTATACCTGGTTTAACTTTTAAGTTATTGCGAAAAATTAATGATATTTTCAGATTATCTCTGAAGTGGAAAGAAACTGAACTTATATAGGAGGTTTGAGATGGAAGTTGCATGTTTGAAATACAGTTTTATTCTAGGTATACACAAAACTTCTCTTTTATACCACAGTATCCTTTTCATTGTATTAAATTGTTTTTCAGATAAGTCATCAAGCACCTCTCTTAATAGACTTCCCAGGATATTTTCCACATGTACTTTTTATTGTTGGTTACATTAAAAATATGACACTAGCATCCTGAACTTGTACAGTAAATACTAGTGTAAAAAAAAAAAGCAATGTTACTGGTGAAGTTGACAAACATCTTTCTTGACATACCTGGTCTGGTGGTTTGAATGAGAATGGCCCCCATAAGCTCATATATTTGAATACTTGGCCACTAGTTGGTGGAACTGTTTAGGAAGGATTAAGAGATATGGCCTTATTGGAGGAGGTGTGGTCACTAGGGGCAGGCTCTGAGATTTCAAAAGACCATTCCGAGTTCTCTCTCTCTCTCTCTCTCTCTCTCTCTCTCTCTCTCTCTCTCTCTCTCTCTCTCTCTCTCTCTGCCTCATAGTTGTGTCCCAAAATGTGAGCTCTAAGCTACTGCTTCAGCATCCTATCTGCCTACCTGCTGCCAAGCTCCCCACCATGATAGTCATGGGCTCTTCACCTCTGAAACAATAAAAGCCCCAAATAAATGCTTTGTTTTATCAGTTGCGTTGGCCATGATTTATCACAGCAACAGAAAAGTAAGACATGTAGATCGTAGGAATTTTTGAAGCCTTCATGTTAAACAGACTCTGCAGGAAGTACACACCACTCTCCCAGGCCATCCCATGGTACCTGGAACATCAGTCTCTGGTGGTCTAGAAAGGTTCAGTTACAAAGGAATAAGAGATTAAAGGCTTAGACATATCCCTCTAGCAAGGGCATTAGGAAATCACTGAAGAGTGCTGGGTTCTCTCAAGGTTGGTTTAGGAATGGTCAAGACTCGGGTCTCTGACAGGCTCTCCTTCCTTGTTGTTAATGGTAAGTTCTGCTAAGGTCAGCTCCTAATCCCACCAAGGAATTAACTAATTAATGAATTAACATTTAATTAAGCTAAATATGTATCACAAACTTGGGGCAAATGGCTTCAACCACAGATGACAAAGTACATCATTGTGTCAGAGTTGGTGGCATCCCAAAATCAATTCATAGAATACCAAAGACTAGCCAGCAATTGACCACATAGTCAAGCATTTTGAGGTCCTACACAGACAGTTCAAAAGCACCTCATAATGTGTGGCTGTATTCACTTAGCCAACATTCTATTTCTCTAGCCTATATGATAAAGAAAGGCTCAGCAGTTGGAGTTGATGGTACTAAAGTTTTTTTTTTTTCTCCTCTCTGAATTGGTTCATTGAATACATCTGAGTACGGCTTCAGGCATAAAAACACTTCCGGCTTCCCAGTTTCTCTCACTACCTAATACCTGAGGAGGTCCCAGCCCTGGTCTAGCATAATGAAGACTTTTACTACATCAGGACTGCTGCTGTTGCTGTTGCTGCTGCTGCTGCTCACATCATGGAGATGTTCTGGGCAAGAGCCAGGTATCAGAGTGGACCTTGACTGGTGATGTTTTCAAGGGGTAATTCCTCAATGACCATGAGTCATGGGGCTCTTGGTTTCGAGGGCTTTATTGTTCCATCTGAAACGTTAACAACTTAATTCCCAGGCCTATATGTTATCTCTACCTGGGTTACCAGAACATTATAGTCCCAGCATACAGGTTGCAAACTGTCTTCCCTGTCCCGGTGAGTGAAGGTATTTGGACTCAAGTTGTTACTTTGGCTGAGGTCTCAGAGTTGGATTCCTGCCCCCTCCTACCACTTCTTCCCACATAGGCACTCTTCAGTTTCCTACCAGGTCACCCTTAAGCCATCTGTTCTTCTTCGGCTTGCACCTTATCTGTCTTTTCAGTTTCCTACTTACAGTATTCAGCTGCACATTCTTAACTAGCTTCCCTTATGTAATCATCTCTCTTACCCTCCCTACATCATTTTTAAGATATTCTGAATAAAACTTTCTTAAACATTCCAGTGTTTCCCAATAGCCAACTCATGACACAAAGACTAGCCTTCAACATCCCTTACAGACTGGTCCCAAGCTGCTCTCAGACCCCAGGAGGTCTAATGGTTTCCCAAACAACTGAGGAACCTTGTTTCACCACTGGCATGGTATCATGTTCCCTAAGACAAAGTGGGACAGTACTCATTTAAAGTATCTCTAAGTCCTGCAGACCACCCGAGACTCAGCTGAAAGGAGGCAGAGGTTAACTTAGGAGTTTTTCATATGAACTGTTATAATGTCTCATAAGGAAAGTTGATTATGAGTAAGTACAGGTACTAAGAATAATGTGTGTAGTATGTGGAGGACAAAAGGAAATTCCTGAAGGCAGCATAGTTACCATGGGACCTTAGGAATAATATCATCATTGCTTACAGGAAGGTGGGCTGTTAGAGAGCAGGAAACACTCCCTATTCCTTGCCTTTAGATAAAACAAACGGAGAGTTTTGCAAAATGCCTATTGCAAACACGATAGTCCAAGCTGATGAACTATGTCCAAGATAAATGAAACATTTTTAATTGGAAAAAATATAACGTGAACGTTAAAAGGTTAGACAGGGGAGTGGAGTTTTCTGAGATGGTGGGAAAGGGCTGTAGGCAAGAGGATCCTTCCATCGACAAGGGCAGCTGAGAAGAATGAAAGACATGAGGCTGGGGGCAATGAGCTCCTCCACAAGGCTGCCGAGGTTGCCCAGGGAAGGGACAGTGATGGAGCCCAGGGTACAGCCATGCAGAAGTAGATGGGAGATCAGTTTTGAAAGCAAAGTGAAAAGACTCCGTGGGAGACTCTGGGAAGGAAGGGAAGTGGGAACTGGGACTAGGTCCTAAGGCCTTTGGGCTTCAGTGGTGGGTGGGTGTGGCGCTGTTGACTGCAATGAGGAAACACCAATGGAGGTGAAGGAAAAACCGTGCGTTCCATATAGAATTTGTGCGTGCATGAGGAGGACTGCTTCAAATAGCCTCTGTGTATCTGATGGATAATTGGAGAGCTGATCCTAAAGCATGGGAGAAGAATCCAGCAGAGGCCTAATGGAACATTCTGGTCTCCAGGGTAATGCAGTGTAGTGGGTCCAAAGAGCATAATGTTCAGTCCCAGCTCTTTATTCATTCTGGGACCTTGAACGACTCACATCTTTCCATCTGAACTGTATGTCTGCTACTATTTGATACACCGCCATGGCTTGAAAATTAAAACCTGGTGGCCATGGAGATGGCTCAGTCAGTAAAGGGCTTTCCATGTGAGCATGAAGAACTGAACTCAGATCTCCAGCACCCAGGGAAAGAGATGTAATCCCAGTGCTGGGAAGGAAGAGACAGACAGAGTGCCAAGGTTTGTTGGCCAGCTACTCTAGCAGAGTTGGCAGGCTCCAGGTTCAGTGGGAAAACCTGTCTCAAACTGAGAAAGATACACATCTACTGATGGCTTCCATGTGTACATATACCAGCATGCAAGTATACCCACAGAGAGAGAGAGGGGGAGAGAGAGAGAGAGAGAGAGAGAGATTAAGTTTCACAGAGACACCAAGGATTGGGGAACTTGGTACCCAATATAGCATCTTGATAAAAGTGCATACCTCTGCTTCCATTCCAAATAGCCACCACAGTTAATCTCAGGCAGAACTTGGGGGGGGGGGTTGCAAGTTGATTCATTTGAGGGATGTCAATGGGAAGAAAATAGAAGTGGAGTCATACTATGAAAGGAATCATCTTTGCCCACATCCCTAACCTCTATTTGTTTTGGTTAACTTGGGTCTTCTTTCATGCCAATGTATTGAGGAGGAGCAGCTGACTGCCTTTTCTTCTCTTTCAACAGTATCAGTGGAATGCAATTATCTTCATCTCCGTGTTGTAGCTAAAAGGACACTGTTTTATCCAGATGAACGTGTAGGCCCTGATGAATTGTTCCTAGGGACAGGCTGTGTGGTGGTTCGTGTGCGACCAGATGAACTTGAGTTTAATTATCCTATCAGTCTCTGTGGGATTGTTACAGAGGTAAGAGAAGGAACCGTTTTACCTGGTGCCATCTGTAAAGTCTTTTCAAGTGTTGTTTCCTGTTCTTGTCTTAATACCTATGTAACACTGGTATTGCCAACCTAGTACCTTAGCCTAAAAGAAACACGAGGAATGATTTTGTCATTTCTACTCATTCACCAGAGTTACAATGTATAGAATACTTGGAATTAATAGGAAAACTATAGACTTTTCTGTCAAAATTAATTTTCTATTAACATGGCACACGTATTATTTTCACATGGCATTTTATACACCTAATCTGACATAATCAATTCTGCTTCTACTTATATAGATTGAGGAATTGAGGTATAAAAGCCAGCCATGTAACCAGACATTTGAAGTTCATACATAGCAGAGCAAGGGTCAGAGACAAGGCTTGCCGATGCCAACTCTAAGCCTGTTGCTTTAGTTCTATGATGACTCCAGGATGAGCACTGAAATGAACAACAACAATCATAATAAAACCACACAAAATATCCCTAGTGAAGTATCTTATTGTAATTGCCTTACAGATCTGTCTCCATCACTAAACTTATTCCTGGAGGTAACCTGTGCTCCTCTTTCTTAGCGTGGTGCTCAGGGCCCAGGCCATAAGTAAACACAGAGGTGTAGTCTTTTGATTAAAACTTTCCCCCAGGAAGTTAAGAGGCAAGAATGATCTGGAGTGGTCCTGAACTAGAAGTAGACTTAATTTGTTCATTTCTAATTAACACATATGTATGTGTTATATGTGTGTATGTATGTTCATATGTATCATTGAAACCAATAGTACTTCAACACCTACAAGAAAACCTGAAAGTATACTTTGGTGTAAGAAGTTTCAAACACATCCAAGGTAAATATAAAACATTCCATTTATCTTGTCTTAATTTGCATTACTGTAGTCATCAACATAAGTAGAAACCTAAACTTCATGTCATGGACATGGAATAACTTAAACAGATTGACATGAAGATCCTTCAATCTTCTCTGCCTTGTAGTATCATGCAATGATTGTCTATCTCAGTCTATTTCTCAAGCCTGTGCCTACCCAAAGCAAGATGCCAGACACTCAGATTTGTTCCCATACACCCATCCAAAGAAATCCAAAGGCATTTCGGGGTTTTAGCAACTAAAAGCAAGTGTCAAATATAGAGCCCTTCACAGAAGTCTAAGACCATAGTTATCAAGTGGGGACGATCCTTCCAACAGGGAACATTGGGCAATTTGAGGAGACAATGTTAATGACTCCATCCAGAGAGAAGGGTACAACCGACATCTGGTGAAGAGGAACAGGTGTTTAGCACATGCAGGCACAGGCCCCTCCACACATAACAGAGAGATACTTAATCTAAAGTGCAAGTGTCACAGCTGAGAAACGCTGGTCAAAATACCCCTACACCCATCTTCTCTCCTTACCCTTTGCTCTGGGCAGATCCTCTACCATTGATGCATCCTAAAGTCTGCCAGTCATCATAAGGCCATTTCATGGTTTTAATAGTGTCTGTCTGTCTGACTTCTGGATTTGAAAACTGGATAAAATAAATCTTTCAGACCTTGGGAACCACATGAATCATCAATCCTACTATTTAACGAGTTACTGACTTTGGGACCTCTCTATTAACTTGGATAATACATCATATCTAGTATGATCCCAAATGCATAAATAATAGAGGATCAAATTGTTAGAGAACTTGAAGCCAGTATGGTAAAACCATAGGATTTGTAACTTATTTATGAAATGTAATTGCATTTCATGCTCAGGAAATCTAATTGGTCAGTACAAATACATCTTGTTCTAGTTAACACTCTTCCTTCTGATGAGCTTTTAGAAACTTGGAAATCCAAAGTAAAAGCCAAATACTGAGATTGAAGTCAGAAGTATCAGAAAGAGTATCTCAGACTCCTTCAAATAGTTTCTTCATCTTTTAAATCCTCATAGAGCAAGTTTTCATCTAAGTAAGAAAGAAATACTTGCTGGGTGGTGGTGGCGCACCCCTTTAATCCCAGCACTCGGGAGGCAGAGCCAGGCAGATCTCTGTGAGTTTGAGGCCAGCCTGGTCTACAGAGCGAAATCCAGGACAGGCACCAAAACTACACAGAGAAACCCTGTCTTGAAAAACCAAAAAAAAGAAAGAAAGAAAGAAAGAAATTGTTTGTCAAGTGTGTTGCATTATTTTCTGTTTGTTGAGTGCTTCTGTATTGCAGAGAGAACTTTAAGCACATATTAATTCAGCTGCATATCTTTATTTCTTGGAATGATAGAGTGGCAAATGATTTATCTTTCAATTTCTCATTTGAATATATTAAAATGTGTTGTGACAAACCATATGTATACTTCAAAGATCTCTCATCTCAACAGATAGAAGCTGATGGAACTATCTTTTATACTTGGCTCACCTATAGACCCAAGCAGTCATATTTTTCTGCTGAGCTTCAGCTGCAGTGTGTGGTTCGCAGGTCAGTACAAAACACACATTGGCTCCTTGATCAAATTCCAACAGCTCTTGGCTAGAATGTACCATTGCTTGTCCACAAACTTTGAAATTCATGACTTCTTATGTAGCTGTGTGTCTACAGCATGTCAATCTATCTTAACCTCTAATGCAGTCCCTACCAGAGGCCAAAATTTAGGCCAAGAAAGTGACACCAGTTACAAAGCTGTGAACGGGTCTTGGCTGTCCATTCTACTCTCCGAGAGGAAAGACTTCTTGCCAAGCCAAATGCATCACACCAATACTGGCACACAATACCTATGGAAATTTCTAAAGTACACAGACTGGCTTTGACCTTCTGAACAATCCAAAAGACCCTAACTGGGTCTAATGACAGTCATGTAAAACCAGCTTATATAATTCATAATCAAATAAAATCCTCAGGAGGCTGAGGAAGACAGACTGTAAGTTCAAGACCTGCCTAACACTACTCAGTGAGTTCAAGGCCAGCCATAAAAACTAGGTGAGACCATCTCAATAATAAAAAGAGGACTGAGGATAGAGCTCAGTGGTAGAGTACTTACCTAGCAATCAAAAGGCTCTGAGATGTATCCCCAGTACTGCAAGACAGGAGTGGAAGAATGGAGGGAGGGAGGGACAGAGGGAGAGAGAGAGAAAGAAAGGAGATTGAAACTTCAGGTTATTAGAAGATTAGAGTTCAGAAAGTCGAATGAAAAATTAATTCTACCTTCTAAGTTTGGAAACAACCAGTAGTAAACGGCATAGAAGATGAAGCTTTAAAAACAAAAACAGACAACTGGTTTAAACAGTAAGTTTATAATTCCAGAAGTAATTTGGAATTTAATAAGACAAAAAAAGATCAGAAAGTTTGATAAACATAGATTGTGTATGGCATCATCATTTTGGTAAGAATATGACTCTGTCCTTGCTAATGACAATAACCACTGAACTCTGATGTGTGCCACTCACAGCATTTGTGAGCCTGGGGCACTTGAATCCTCACCAGCAACTCTGTGTGTACAGCATGGATATCATGCCAATTTAGTGACAGAAAATTAGATACAAACACATTAAATGATCTTCCAGACTCATATAGTCAGAAAGTCCCAGATTTAAATTTGGAAAAATGATCTGAAAACATTGTTTTCTTAACTATGCTTCAGTGCACTGTGCTGGTTAGTGAGTTTGTGGAACTCATGTTCCAAGATGACTCACTGACATGTTCTGAAATGATAGCAGTCAGGGGCTGGAGAGATGACTCAGTGGCTAAGAACACTGACTGCTCTTCCAGAGGACCTGAATTTGGTTCTTAGCACCCACATCTATCAGTTCACAACAAATCCTTAGCTCCAGCTCCAGGGGGATCTGTCACCCTCTTATGGACTCTATGGGTACTGTACTCATGTACACACATAAACACATACACACACACACACACACACACACACACACACACACACACACACACACATACAACCTGTTAGTTCAACTTGGAGAGATTTTAGGAACATCTTCCCTTCAGGCAATTATTCAAACACAGAATCTTCTGAAAGAGATTTTTCTTAACTGAGAATAATTTCTGTATCCATAGACTTATTATCCCTAAATGGAGGATTTTAAGCAGGTCTGAGGCTGTTGAACAAGAATAATGCAGCCATCTTAAAGCTATAAAAAGCTATAGCTTTTTAGTAGACTGTGAAATCTATTTGGTTTTGACATCAAGGCTGCTGAATCACCAAACTGTTGTGTTGAGGCTGGAACTAAACCCCAGGGATAGTGACCTTTGGGCCTCTGCACTGCTTTCTAATCCCTGTTTTTATTGTTTTGTTTTTCCTTTGGAAGCTCTTATGCCATGAAGAACCAAGAAATGCACCTTCCTGCTGCTCAATACTGGTTCCTGTTACAACTGAGATACTGCAGTTTTTGTGGCTATGCCCACTTACTAGATAACTGGGTAAGGATCCTACAAAGGTCAAAACTTAATATGCAAACATTCACAGTTTATGGTCAAAGCAAGTATTTGTCTGGGGAAAGACCCTATACTTCTCTCAACCATGTCCTCAGTAGAAATAAGTCATACATAGTCACTGTACAAATTGATGAAAGGCTACAGTAAGGATCCAGTCTTATATCCTCTCCTAATCCTTGGGTGTCTTTCCTTGACAGTAATACTTTTCCTTACAGTATTTGGAACTGAACATCTGAATCCAAAACCAATGTCTGTAATGGGAGGAGGGATGGAAAAGTTCTGAACTTACCAATTTGTAACATTCTCTTCATGTCTTTTCATAAATAGACCAAATGTCTTAATCTGAAGGTGGATCTGAAAAGAAAAACATATGAGCAAAACATTTATGATTTACCACTGTGTTGTTGTCAAGTATATTCAAGGTCCCTTTGAGAGTTGTTTCCCTTTTCTCTAAGTCTTTAGAAAACTGGGTCTATGTGGCTTCCACTCATAAAAGATGGATTGATTATGGACCATGCTGCTCCTATTTTAGAGCCCCAAAGTTAGCTGGCTCCAGCACAGAGAGTGCTCAACTTCAAAAATATTCTGGAGCCTTGAGGGTCATGAGGCCCCGCCCCTCCCAGAGGAACTATTTGCAGTTAGTGATGGAGAGTCATTGTCTTCTTCTGTGGTGAAGCTACTGTTGGGTTGCCCATGCTTCAGTAAATATCCCCCACCTGTGTTCATGCAAACAACCTGAACTAAACTTCTGTGTGTGTGTCTGTCTGTCTGTCTGTCTGTCTGTCTCACACAGAGACAAAGAAAGAGAGAGAGACAGAGAGAGAGAGAGAAACATACAACATTCCAATAATTTTTTTTCAGAGACATGCGAATAGCAGGGAGACTCGTGCAGAAAAGGGCATGGTTCCATAGGACTAAAAAGGGATGAGAGATTAATGAGTAAAAAGAACAAAATACATTATGTAAATGTATACATTTGTCAGAGAATATTATTTCTTATTAAAAGTAGATTTTTTCACATAGTATATCCTGATATGTTTCCCCTCCCTCTGCTCCTCCCAGTTCCTCCCCACCCACCCCCCACACCTGGATCCACCATCTTTCTGTCTCCCATTAGAAAACAAAAAGGCTTCTAGAGAATAATAAAATAAAATAAAAACAAACACATCAGAATAGGACAAAACAAACCGAAGGAAAAGAGCCCAAGAAAAGGCACAAAAAACAGATATAGAGACCTACTAATTGACACACTCGGGAATCCCATAAGAACATAAAACTGGAAGCTATAATATATAGTCAAAGGGCCTGTAGGGCAAAGGGAGATGAGGGGAATAAAAATTAAAAAACAAAAAAGGATAAAATTTTAAAAAGAGAGAGAGTGCCCTGACACAACATCATATGTCAGGAACCTCCAAGGATGCAGTTGAGTTCATTTTCCGTTGCCTATCTACTTCTGGGCATGCAGCCTACCCTTAGGAGTAATTTGTTTCCCCAGCCAGACTCCATTGGAGAAAACTAAATTTTCATTTCCAAGAGGTTATTGGTTGGAGTTAGCTGCTATGTTAAGGATAGGGACATGTGTCTAATTCTTTTCAGATCTAAGACCCCATCAAGTGCAGACTAATAGGGGTCCTGTGAATGCTGCCTCAGTCTCTATGAATTCATATGTATGCCAATCTTGTGTTTAAAGAGCTTTGTTTCCTTGGTGTCCTGCATCCCCTCTGGTTCTTATATTCTTTCCGCAACCTGTTCCTCTGGGCTCTCTGAGCCCTGAAGGGAGGGATTAAATGGCGACATTTCCTTTAGGATCAGTGTCCCCTCTGCATACTATGTCTGTGGGTCTCTGTATTTGTTCCCATCTGATGCAGGGAGAAGCTTCTCTCCTAATGGCTGAGCAAGGCACTGATCTATGGGTATGGCAGAATGTTACTAGGAGTCTTTTATTGCTAGATTCCTTTAGCAGAACAGTAGTATTTGACTTAACCCTTAGTCCATGGGCTATCTACTCTCAGGTTTTTTGGTCACTAAAGCAGCAGTGGGTATGGGTTCAATCTGTAGAAATGGGCCTTAAGTAAAATCAGATATTGGCAGGTTACTCCCACAAGCTTTGTGCCAACATTGCACTAGCATGTCTTGCAGACAGGATACAATTGTAGATAGGTTGGTGTTTACATTTCTTCTTTTGTAGTGTGCAGACTGCCTTCCAGTACCAAGGACACTATCCCGTAAGGGTGGAGGCTCTAGGTAGGCACCAGCTTAACTTCTCTGTGTTCAGTGAGTTGTAGAAGTATTGTCTTCAGCAATAGGACCGTGATATCAGTGTGTGGAGAATAACCAATAGCCTTGGCAACAACCTAGGTTGTTGGGAGTTCCCATGAGGCCCTTTTGTCCAACAACTCAATTAGCTGTAACCCATTCCCAGTACTGGAAGCTTCATTTGGTGCAAGAGATGTCCATTTAGGGCTCTGTCTCCCCTGTCATTTGGTGATTTCATTCAGATCACCTTCACATATGCACATATTTTAGGAAGCTTCTACTGTATGGCTCTTAATTTTAGCTGTCTCTTCCTGTGTTCCCTCTCTCATCCTGCTCCTCACTTGATCATCCCCTTCCAATCGCTCATCCTTGTCCATCATATCTATTCTATTTCCCTTTCCTAAGGAGATCTCTTTGCTCCTCTAGTCCCTTACTTTATACCTATCCTCTATAGTGGATTCTATAGATTGTAGTTTGTTTACAATTGAATTAACAGCTAGTATCCACATATAAGCAAATACATAGTACCTCACTCAGGATGATATGATTTTTTTCTAGTTCCATTCACTGACCTGTGAATTTCATGATTTCATTTTTCAATGGCTGAGTAATGTTCCACTGTGCAAATGTATCATGTTTTCTTTATCCATTCTTCTGCTGAGGGACATCTTGGCTCTTTCCAATATCTGGCTATTGTGAATACAGCAGCAATGAACAGAGTTGAACAAGTGACTCTGTGGTAAGACGAAGCATCTTTTGGTATAGCTGAATCTTGAGGTAGATCTACTTTCCTCTTCTGAGGAACCACCACACTGATTTCCATAGTGGCCATATCAGTTTGTACTCCCAACAACAGTGGATGAGTGTTCCCCTTACTCCACATTCTCACTAGCATGAACTTGTTTTATTGATCTTAGCCATTCTGAAAGGAGTAAGATGGAATCTCAAACTAAATTTTATTTGCATTTCCCTGATGGTTAAGGATGTTGAACATTTCTTTAAGAAATTCTCAGCCATTTGAGTTTCCTCACTTGAGAATTCTCTGTTTAGAACAGTACCCCATTTTTAATTGGATTTATTAGTTTTCTTCATATCTACTTTCTTGAGTTCTTTATATATTTTGGATATTAGTCCTCCATCAGATGTATAGTTTATAGCCATTCTGTAGGCTGCCACTTTGTCAGAATGACAGTACCCTTTACCATGCAGAAGTGTCTCAGTTTCATGAGGTCCCATTGATTAATTGTTGATCTGTGCTAATAGTGTTCTGTTCAGAAAGTTTTCTTGTGTCTATGAGATCAAAGCTCTTGCCCATGTTCTCTTCTGTCAGGTTCAGTGTATCTGGTTTTATGTTGAGGTCTTTGATCTATTTGGAGTTGTTTTGTGCAGAATGATAAGCATGAATCTATTTGCATTCTTCTACATGCAGACATCCAGTTTGACCAGCACCATTTGTTTAAAATGCTGTATTTTTTTCCAGTGTGTATTTCTGACTTCTTTATCTGGGAAAAGTTGTGTTGGAATTTTGATAGAGATTGCAGATTACATTAAATCTATAGATTGCTTCTGGTAAAATGGCCATTTTTACCATTGAAAACTTCAACTCAAAGCAGTTAGCCACACCCAAGAAACCACAAGGAATAAATAATCCCAGAGCAGAAAAAAAACACATAGCATAACAACAAAATAATAGGAATCAACAACAAGCACCGCTCACTGATAACTCTTAACATCAATGGTCTCAATGCCCCATCTGCAGTGGCTGTGTGTTGTTTGGTAGGGAATTCTAGGATCCTGCTAGGTACAGCCATTAGGTGTTCCAAAAAGAATGCATTTCTAAGTACTGGGAGCTGGCACTTAGAATGGGAATGGGAAGAGGCAGAGGGCTGAAGGTGTCCACAGGAGGAATGAAAGCAGAGTACTCCACTAGTATCTGCTTACTTCCCCTGGAAATGGTGGTAGAGAGTGAGGAGAGGCCACAGCAGGTAGCCTGCTACCAAGCTGAGGATGAGACTAGGGGACTAGACTTGGAGGAGAGGAGGGAGAGTAAAGATCTCTAGCTCACCTACCTGCTTAGCTGACCTATTTGCTTATCTGGCAAGCTTGGCTGATGGATTCCCAGGGAATGCCTGATGGTGTTGAGGGCTGGGATAATGGGATGAGTGGGGAGAAAGGCTGGAGGACATCTGTGTGAATCACTGGAGATGGGGGCAGGGGGAGGAGAGGCCGCAACAACAGGTGTGCTGCAGAGGTAGGGGTGAGACTGGGAGACTGGATTTGGAGGAGAGAAGGGAGACATGAAGATCTGCTGTTAGCCTACTCCATTTGAATTTTTTATTTTTATATATTTTGTTTTTTGTTATTTTAAACAATTTTTAAATGTAAATATATTTTTAATCATGTTTTCCCCCTCCCCCAAGTCTTTGGTCACAATCACCAACATGTAAGTTTGTTGTGTAAAGAATTTTTAGAGCTGGGCAGTGGTGGCGCACACCTTTAATCCCAGCAATAGGGAGGCAGAGGCAGGCAGATCTTTGTGAGTTCGAGGCCAGTCTGGTCTACAGAGTGAGATCCAGGAAAGGCACAAAGCTACACAGAGAAACCCTGTCTCAGAAAAAAGAAAAGAATTTTTAGAACAGTGATTGAGATATATTGAGGAATCAATATTGCTATTACTGTTACTCTATTAAAAAATAAAATAAGATAAAAATGGCCCAATAATGAAAGAAAAATATTCTTGAGCCTTGGTATCTCAAAATAGTAAATATCAGTTGCTGAACTTTTTTTTCCACAGTCAACACCCTTTTATGGGATGAGGAATTATTCCCTTCAAAGACTTTTTCATCCATCCTTTCACAGTTGACTCACCATGGCAACATAAAGTTTAAGAATATGACATGGCTTTTGATATTTATATACTTGCATGTTTTAATTTTATTTTAATATATCTTTGTGATACCTTTGAAAATAATCTATCAGTGTTTTTAAGCTTTAATGTAACCACAATCTACAAATAAAACATTTTATTGTGTGTGGTATTATGCCTCTAAATCAAGCTACTTGAGTTTTTACATTTTAGGATAAATTAGCAGGAAAATGGGAGCAGGGCTAAGTAATTGCCAATCTTGTTTTCAATACCTTCTTTTTAATACTTGACTATTGAAAACTAGTCCCTGTTCTATGCAATAATATGGCCTATGAGCTTGCATGGAAGAGAGTCAATGGAGACTGAAACCCACTAGAATCAGAGAACTCAGATGTGTGAACAGAACATCTATTAAGATCCTCCCCCACAGCTAGCCATTGGTTGTATACACTTTTAATCCCAAAGGCAGGTAGATCTTTGAGTTCGAGGCCAGCCTGGTCTACAGAGGGAGATCCAGGACAGGCACCAAAACTACACAGAGAAACCCTGTCTCAAAAAAACAAACACAAAGAACAACAACAAAGAAATCCTTCCCCAGGGGCTCGACAAATGGATCGGTAGATAAGGAACTTGCAGTGCCAAACATGTCTTTCTAGACTTAACAGGGATGCTACACCCATGAATACCTGTGGTGGTATGTGGTGCAATAAAACCTACATAATGATCACACCACATGCCAACACAGGCGGGGGAAATCTCACAAGGCTCCAATCCCTAGATGAAGAGCTATAGACAACCAGTTTCCTACAGGGACAAGACCCTGATTGGTTGTCCAACCCCAAGTAAGAAGGGCATGAGGGAAAAGGTATGTCCTTCAGAGACCCCAACTTACACATCTCCCCTGGTAGCTGTACCTTCTCAGTCTTTATCCAAATTAGGATTCCATCAATGGCTCAATCTATTGATGAAATCACAGCCCATGCTAACCAATTACTTCCAAGGAGCCTCAACAAATAGCAACCAAGCCTTTAATACACTTGTTTTCATGAGACATTTCAGATTCACACAACTAACTCATTCACGTTAAGTCTCCTTGGCATGAGCATAGGTTCAAATCAATAGCAAAATCAGCATTTTGGATGTATCATCCAAATCATTGTGTAGTGAGCATGAAGTCTTTGAGTTTACAGATAGCACTGGGGAAACCAGAAATGTTAAATTTGTAGGGTTTTGTCTTCAACAGAGGGGATTTATACCTGTTTCTACACAGGAAGCTGGAGTTAGATGTAATTAACAACCTGGTGATCTTTTGATGTCTGTGAAGCCAGATCCATACCAATCCCCCATACTATTATGTTCATCCCAAACTCTTAAGCTTTGTTTCTCAGACAATAGAATCATTCTTATGGAAGAAGTCACAGATACTTTGCAAAACACATGCACTTTGCAAAGGAGTTTTGATGTAGTCATTCATGTCTTAAGCCTTGTTGTGGTGGTCATGAGGAAACCTTTTTTTCAAAGTGTACTGTGCTTAAATGTGTCAAAAATAAACCACTTGGGGTAAGACTCTCAAAGTTTGAACCAACAGGGGCTAATGAAGTCATGTTGAATGGATTTCCCTCTTGCAAATTGTTCCTCTGCTGGCCATAGCATTTGCAGAGGCCCCCACACCATTTCATTTTATTCCACTATGGCTGAGAGGTACATGAAATACTTTAATAAAATGCTAAAAAATTAAACAGTAGATGGCTCTTCTTTGTGATGTCTTCATTTTGGCTTTAGAATTCTCTATTTCTATATTATAGAATATTTCTATATTATATATTGTAGAACGGTCTTGTTAAATAAGAAACACAGGGCCAAAGCAGAGATGAAAGCCCAAGAGGTCAGAGCTAAGAGCCTTACCCTTCACTGCTGCAGCTGTCCTCTTCAGCCAAGAGACCTACTTCCTGTGTGTTTGTCTTTATATAGACTTTCTGTTCTGCCTTCTCATTGGTTGTAAACCCAACCACATGACCTCCTCATCACTGCCTGTCTGTACAGACCTCCAGATTGAGATTAAAGGCGTGTGTCTCCATGCTGGCTGTATCCTTGAACATACAGAGATCTGTCTAGCTCTGCCTCCCAAGAGCTGGGATTAAAGGCGTGCACCACCACCACCCAGTTTCTGCTATGGCTTGCTATCACCATAATATATAGTTAATACAACTGAAAAGGTTATATCAGATCCTATGATACCAGTATCTTATTTTAGCGTGTGTGTGTGTGTGTGTGTGTGTGTGTGCGTGTGCGTGTGTGTGCTTCTGTGTGTGTGTGCTTCTGTGTATGTGTTTGCCTATATATGTATATGTGGACATGCTTGGGAGTGTCTAAGGAGACCAAAAGAAGTTTTTAGTTTCCCTGAAGCTGGAATGATGGGGTTGTGAGCCACCCAAATTTGGGTGGTGGGAACCAAACTCTAGTCCTCTGAAAGAACAATATGAGCTCTTAACTGATGAGCCTTGTCTCCACGCCCATTTAATCCTTTCTCTGGGTTGCTAAGTTTGGCTTGAGAATATGCTGCTGAAATTTGTATGTGTTTGTATTCATAATGTGAACTGGGATATAGATTCTTTTTGTGATGTCTTCATTTTTGTTTTAGAATTCTCTATTCAAATGCACTGAACTCAAATCCAAGACTTGCCTGAGCTCTACCCACTGGCAGTTTTATATGTGTATGGGACCCTGGTCTCAATGATGGCCAGTGGTGCTCAGATGTGCTATCTGGAGTCTCCAACATTTGCACAGGAAGCCCCTTGTAATGACACTCTAAGAGGGGAAGCTAAAAGGCATGATTTGTCTATTGAACATAAGCAGGGAAGGGAAGAGGTGAGTTCTCATTGCACTACCCTGCACTGGCCTGGTGAAGAGCTCAAATTCTAAGCTAAAGTCTACTGTGTAGCTCATTATCAAAGCCAGTTTGTCAAAAGAGGAGGGTAGAGTGTGCCTTTTTTAACAGTTTCTTCAGTTAGTTTTTACCTTTTATGTAGATAGGTCCTATAAATGTCTCCACTGTAGCTTTGCTCCAGATCCCGAGCCTTTAGGGAACTGGGTTTTACCAGATATCTTGATGCTTGGGTTACTCCTGAACACTCACCTTCAGTAAGTCAAGCAAAAATCAGAATCCCAGCCGGGCGGTGGTGGCGCACGCCTTTAATCCTAGCACTAGGGAGACAGATACAGGCGGATCTCTGTGAGTTTGAGGACAGCATGGTCTACAGAGCTAGTTTCAGGACAGGCTCCTAAGCTGAAGAGAAACCCTGTCTCGAAAAAAAAAAAAAAAAAAAAAAAAGAGTGTGGATTGTCTTAACTGTAAGGAAATGGAAATGCTAGGTGGAGGACCACACCACACTTAATGCTGGGCCACTTGAACTAGACTTTGTGCTTAAATCAACTTTCTACTAGGCCAAGTCACTTCAAATATTTATTTTTTTCACGCTTATTACTGTAAAACTTTTAACATTTCTCCAATGAGATTATCTATCAGTTTTTGTTACTAATTGTCATTTGGCTTAATGGTCTCGGGTTTCTTTCAGCAAATATTTGGCAAACTTTTAGATCACAGACTTTTTGCATTGTGTAACAGAAACACGGCAGTGAACGTGAAAGACACACCTGCCTTGAGTCTGGCAGGGAGACAAATGCTAAACTCAGTTAAGAAACGATTCTGCAAATATTTAATTGCCGTTCTCATACGTGCTGTGAAGGAAGAAAGCACTGAGTGTCAAAACCCAGGTCTTAGAGTTCAGAAAGAACGCCGTGGCCCCAAAGAAGCGGTGTTTGCACAGCTGAATGAGCTGGCCGTTTGACAAAGCAGAAAGCAATGGCAGCTGAGAGCATGTGGGCGAAGGCCTACAGGAGGCACTTGGAACAGAGGAGGGCTCCAAAAACTGTGGTTTGGGCACAATGTACCAGCCAGTAGAGAGTCAGGAAGAGTCTGGAAGGTAAATACATCTAGAGATCATATTTAAAGTCTTGACTTTTATCCAAAGTGAATTGAGCACGAATGGGGGTATTTAAAATTTTTTAAACAGTGCAGTTGAACAAAATATTCAAAATTCATATTTTCACAGATTACAAGTTAAAGGATGTAGTTGCAAACTGTCTTCCCTGATCATTTATTTTCTTTCAATATGGTCCTGTTTGAAAATGCTTATGTAGGCCTAGGGTAAAGAATGACTTAAAGAGAGACACAGGTAAATGCTCAGACACAGATTTCAAAGTAGTCGGTGTTGAAGCAAACTGTGGTGATGTCAACCTGAGATAGACTAGTAATGGAAGAAAGCAAGAGACTGTTCTAGAAGGGAGACCCTGGTGACTATTGGGTAGCTGGCTACAAGAGGAAAAGACAGTGTTTACCAATATAATCGCCAGACTCCAGGCAAAGACAACAGTTAGCAGCTCTTAGGGAGATAAAAATGGCTGTTAATTTCTTTTCTTTTCTTTTTTTTTTTTTTTTTTTCAGAGCTGAGGACCAAACCCAGGGCCTTGTGCTTGCTAGGCAAGCACTCTACCACTGAGCTAAATCCCCAACCCCATGGCATGGAAAATAGACAGCTCCCAATAAATGCCATCCTATAAAGAAATTATTGCCAAGGGGAATAATTTCAGGGGAAGTTGGAGCGCCTAGGTGCCTGCATTTGGCAGATGTCACCATGGCCATTGATCTACTTTACAGATCAAGGCCATTGTTCTGATCAAAGCGGGGCTAACAATCTAGTGTGTTTTGTCTCCTAGTCATGTTCAAAGTCCTGGGAGGTATGTAGTCAGCTGGGATAGAGGGGCGGGTAGAATTCATTATGAGATGAACAATGTTCATTGAAACAGCAATGTTCTGATTGGAGACTGCCAGCATCATTTTCCCTCCTTAGTAATGTTCAAACCAAGCATCATCAAACCATGCAGTATCAAACAGTAATCCAAATTAGGCAGTAATTGAGGACTACTTTTCTATAATGGGACATTTGGTGGAGGTTCAGTGCTGAGAAAGTAATACTCTATGGAATAGTGATTGGTCAGTATTTTGTGGTGTTTTCCAAACTCTTCAAAGCAAATGTTATGTAACTTTTCATCTAAGAATGCATCAACTTATTTTGGGAACTAAAGGGGAGTATGAGTCAATTTTTTTCCTTTGTATTGTAAGATACATTGTATATTTCTATAAAAATATAGAAATGTAGAAAGGTCAAGATTTCTCTTAAAAGAGAGAAGGGGAGGGAGAGAGAGAGAGAGAGAGAGAGAGAGAGAGAGAGACTGCTCATCTCTCCATCAGAGTATCTGAGTGTTGGCTACTGAGAGTACACAGTTTTGTAAGAAATTTAAGAAATACTAATTGGGGTAGGGCTTAGCTCTTTTGGTAAAGTGCTTCTAAATGAGATCACCAAATTCTACACACACACAAAAAAAAACCCAAGCATACTGGCATGTGTTTGTAATCCCAATGCTAGGGAGGTAGAGACAAGAGAATCACTAAGGCTCCCTGGTCAGGCAGCTCAGCCTTTTCGGCAAGCTCCAGGCCAGTGACAGATTCTATCACAAGCAAGGGTCATTTAGACTATTAGATATCTCCAATACTGGTTGTGGGAGCTTAGGGGAGCCCCTGGCTATACAGGGGTCATTTAGATTACTAGTCACCTCCAGTCCTGGTTGTAGAAGCTTGATATGGCCTGGCTCAACCAATATAACACAGATCACCAGGCTGTTAATCACTGCCTTCTGGAAAAACAGGTTATATGTCTTTTCCATTAAAAAGATAATCCTGTGTGCTTAACATTCCTGGTTTTCCTGGAGATCTGTGGCCACAAGGATCATCATGCTCCCAACAAGTAGTTGTATTCTTTGCAATATTTAAGAAAATTGCCTATCTGAAAAGATTTTCTCCAACTAATCAAGAAAGGCATGTATCCAAAGAAACCCTGTTATAATTATCCTAGTTGTATGTAGCTGGGGATAAGGAAAAGATGACTCTAAATATACATCCCATGCCCATTTCAAGACAGTGTCTTCTAGACACACCAGGGAAATATTCATCCATAAAATCTCAACCCTAGATGAAGAATTACAGACAATCTGTGGCTGCTTCAAGGGAAAATCAGTGTCTCCTAGGGATGATGCCCCTGCTGGATTACCCACCCAAGTGTAGTCAGACCTAAACACAGTACTTAGGAGCAACATTAAATGGACTCAGTAGGTTACATACACATATTTGTAGTAATATATATGTTATATGTATGCATATAAAAATAATGTAAAAAAAAGGCTATGATTTCTGAATTTGAGAGAGTGGAAAGGGGACACAGGAGGACTTAGAGTGGGAAGATGGAGGGGTGGAAAGGGTATAAATATGACTCACATACAAAATTCTCAAAAAATAAAAAATGTAAATTTAAACAAAAAGAAAACATGGACAAAAATATTAAAAGAAAAAGATTATGACTATATAGTGAAGGGTATGTCCTGAAAATGAATAAATGATTATTCTGGCAAGAAAAAAATCTCTTCAAGGGCTGGTGAGATGGCTCAGAAAGATAAAATCTTACTATTAAACCTGAAGACCTGAGTTTGATCCTGGGAACCCACATGGTAGCGAGAGAGAACAGAATCCTACAAGCTGTCCTCTGACTTCTACAAGCACACCATGCATGTGCACCTACCACACAAATAACTAAGTAAATAAATAATGATAGGTAGGTAGTTAGGTAGGTAGATAGATAGGTAGGTAGATAGATCGATCCATATTTCCAATGACATATAAAAAAGGTTTGGCATCTAAAAACAATTTCCATTCAAAAGACCACAAAGGTGGGGATGAATATGATCATAGAACAATGATATAGATATAGGAAGATACCATAATGAAATTTACTATTTTATACACTGAATAAAAATAGTAATATAAAAAGAAAAGGAGGCTATGGTGATATTTTTCTTTTGTACCAAAATGTTAATTGTATGTTAATAAATAAAGTTGCCTGGGGGTCAGAGCTATTAGCAAGCTATAGGAAAGCAGGGCAGTGGTGGTGTACGCTTGTGATCACAGCACTTGGTAGACAGAGCTAGGTAAGTCTCTGTATGTTCAGGGATACAGCCAGCATTGGATACACATGCCTGTGGTGGTATTGTGTTCCCCAAAATATTGTGTATGCTAATAAACTTATCTGGGGTCAGAGAACAGGACAGCCACAATATTAAACAGAGGTTAGGCAGTGGTAGCACATGCCTTTAATCCTAGCATTCCAGAGACAGAAATCCCTCTGGATCTCTGTGAGTTCAAGGCCACATTGGAAACGGCCAGGCACGGTGATACACACCTTTAATCCCAGAAAGCCACACCTTTAATCCCAGGGAGTGGTGGTAGAAAGCAGAAAGGTATATAAAGCGTGAGGACCAGAAACTAGAGGCATTTGCCCTGGAGAGGCATTTGGCCTGGAGAAGCATTTGGCCTGGAGAAACATTTGGCCTGGTTAAGCATTTAGGCTTTCAAGAAGCAGCAGTTCAGCTGAGGCCCATTCGGATATGAGGACACAGAGGCCTCCAGTCTGAGGAAACAAGACCAGCTGAGGATCCGGTGAGGCGAGATAGCTGTGGCTTATTCTGTCTCTCTGACCTTCCAGTGTTCACCCCAATACCTGGCCCGGGTTTGATTTTATTAATAAGAACTTTTAAGATTCATGCTACACATGCCTTTAATCTCAATACCAACCATAGAACACCTGGAGGTCTATACAAACAGGCCATGATGAGGCAGTCCTGTGGTTGGGTTTACAACCAATGAGAAGGCAGAACAGAGACTATATAAAGACTTTAACACAGGAAGTAGCGGCTCCTTCGGAGAGGTAGGACCACTGCAGGAGGAAGGGTAAGGTTTTAGCTCTTAGCTCTGACTTCTTGGCTTTCTTCTTTGCATTGGTTCTGTGTTTCTTATTTATAAGACGGTTGGTTACATCTACAGGAGGCCATGACAGAAATCAAAAGATGCGGACTCTCTCTTCCACATTAACACTGTATAAGCTAGCTGGAGTCAACCACACAGCAATATAGAATATAAGAAAGCTTACAGTAGAGAAGTAAGCATGGAGCAGTAGAGATTTGACCAGGTCAGCCTTGGGCCAGTCATATTAATACTGAGCCTCTGATGTCTCATTAATATGAGAGAGAAGTGAATCCACACTAATCTCCTTATAATGATATTCTGAGCATGAAACCCTGAGAATTTTGATGTCCTATAGGGCAGATCATAAATCATAAATTTCACTTATTGCTATTGCTTATCATAAAGAGAAAAATCCTATGTTTTTTATCATTTATCTATATTCTCTTTTTTCATTTTTCTAAATACTGCATGATTCTCAAAAGATCCCATGGCATCATGAAAAGACTGTTAGATGCCTTTCATGACACAGTTCATTCACAAAAAGCTCCCCTGGAGGATAACAAGAACAATGAAATACTGGTACAAGGTGGAGGAAGAAGTGGCAGGCAAAATGAGTCTCAAAGAAGACAGGAGGCAAAAATAAATAAAATGAGAAGCAGTGACCCTGTAAAACCTGAACGTTTTCCTTTTCAGGGATGTATTTAAGCTTGGGACAGCTTGCTTTGATTATACTGGCTTTGGGAGCATGTAAGACTAATTTTGTACCATATATTCATATATAACTAATTGACCAGTTAAAAGACAAATTTCAAGAAGAAATTGAAAATATGAGTAATAATCCAGTGTTGAGATCCCAGGAGACTGTGTCTTCTGCACTGACTTGGACTGTAGAACCATTCCCCCGCCTCTGCTACCCTCTTCATCCTGTGAATTCCCCTCCGTCTCTGAGGATTATTCTACTTTCTTCTCTCTCTCAGTAGGCATCTTGAACTTTCTTTTTAACTACATTCAAGTTGCAGACTACCTGTGTCTGCAACAGAATAGGCAAGAGAAGTGGTTAGGCGTGTGATTACAAAGGAGGCCAGCACCTTGTAGATAGAGCCTTGTGAGTGTTAATAGACTGACTTCATTCAACACTGGAGCATGGTGATCTCTTCCCATGGGGCTTTTGCCATCTCATATATTCTCAGGCCATGCCCAGTGTCTCAGACCACTTCCTGTTGCCTGGTCAATATATAGAATTCTCAACTACCTATCCAGCATCATGTCTGCTGGTACGCCACCATGTCCCACCATGATGATAATGGACTGATGTAGCTAAAGTTTTTCTGGTTCTGCCTGGCCCACAATCAGGACAAATCTCTCTAACCTGCCAGTCCCGCAGCAGCTCAGACCCAACCAAGTAAACACACAGAGACTTATATTGCTTACAGACTGTATGGCTGTGGCAGGCTTCTTGCTGACTGTTCTTATATCTTATATTAATCCATTTCTATAAATCTATACCTTGCCACGTGGCTTGTGGCTTACCGGCGTCTTCACATGCTTCTTGTCATGGTGGCGGCTGGCAGTGTCTCTCTCCTCTGCCTTCCACTTCCCAGAATTCTCTCAGTTCTCCTCTCTGTTAGTCCTGCCTATACTTCCTGCCTGGCCACTGGCCAATCAGTGTTTTATTTATTGACCAATCAGAGCAATTTGACATACAGACCATCCCACAGCAGACTGACCCTCTGAACTGTAAGTCACCCAATGAAATGTTTTCCTTTATAAGGGTTGCCATGGTCATGGTGCCTCTTCACAGCAATAGAAATCGTAACTAAAACATTTAAAAACAGTACTGGAGTTGTAGAGATGGCGTGGGATTAAGAGCACTGGGTCCAAAATCATCAGTACCAGAGTTCGCATCCCAGCATGCACATAACAAGATGTGTCCTCACAATGCCCAAAGGTAAGAGGGAAAGAAGGATCATGGGACTGACTAGCTTCCTGCCTTGCCAAGAAAACTCAAATCCAAGGTTGAAGAAAACACCCCTGTCTCAAAGGAAAAAGATGGAAAGTGATGGAGAATGACATCTGATACCCTCTCCTGACCTCTGTACACACACACACACACACACACACACACCTGCGTGTATATACATACAGACTACATACCTACATATGTGTAATACTCACACATATATGCATAAATTAATTAAATATTTTAAAAATAATAAGTGTTCTATGAGAAAGCTACAGGTAGCATAGTCTACCTTTATCCCTGGGCAGGAGAAACAAAATTAAACAAAACAATTTCCATGAAATTGAAATCCACTCCTTATCTACAAACTCAAACAACTTCAAGGAATCTTGACTGGAACCCAGGTCCAGATTGACTCTATTGTGTATGGCCAGCATATCTACCTGAAGGTATATTTCCACCAAAGAGCCAAAAAAAAAAAAAAAGAGTGTCCTGCAAAATGAAATGAGCTAGTATCTATCAACCTAAACCTTCATGAAACCATTGCAGATAAGCATCAGGAGGCTATTGGCCTAGGGGGAGTCCTGTCTATATTCACATGTTGGCCAAATATCCTACCAGTAATTACCTGGGAATTTGTCAAGAGATACTCATTATTTTGCTGCATTACCCAGCCCTTGGGTTCTTACATCAATCTGCTGCTTAGAAGTCACCTTCACACAGCGTGGAGGGCCTATACGGTAAGTCAACTGAGATGGGCAAATAGAAATGAGGCACATCAAGGTAGGAGGGGTCAGCACAGGTATTTAAAAGTGGCTGGGTCTGGAGCAGATTGTTTTACAAAA